>JALPQI010008588.1:0-39431 GCA_025490895.1 Thaumatotibia leucotreta
ATGAGATGATGGTACTATAAAGAGGTTGTAAATCTGTAGTACTTAGTAATAGTTATTTATTATACAAGGGGGCAAAGTTGTTGTTTAACTGTCGTGTCAATATTGAGACCTGAGCTAGCGAAAGATTCCAAAATTGAGCCACGAGCGTAGCGAGTGGTTCAAAAACTGGAATCTTGAGCATTGCGAAGGTCTCAAGGCACGAGAGTTGAACAAACTTTGCCGCCAAGTGTAATACAACTTTTTTCCCCTCACTATCGCGAGGAAATATGATTACAAATCTCATCCAAATGTAAATTAACTTAAAGAAACCATTTAAAACTCAATGTCGAAACGTATCGTAGAATAGAGTTACTTCTGGAATTTAAATATAGCCAATGGCTTACAAAGTCACCCATGAGAACGACCAATTTAACATGTGAGCTCCGATTGCGCATGTTTACTACGGTCATACAGATCCACTTATACTAGGCAGTAGGGGGCTATAGGAATTAGAGCAATGTCAAATTACTTTATTCACAAGTGTGTAAAAAGCGTTTTTACCCGCTCGTATTAAACGATAAACGAGCGCTTTACGAGCTAGTGAGGGGAAAAATTCTTTATTTAAATAATTAATATTATACAAAGAGTATAGCCGGGGCTAAATGAGAATACAATTATAAATAAACTAAAACTAAATAAAACTAATTAAAACTATCAAAATACACATATATATACCTATAAAAAGAAAACCCCCTCCAATAAGTCCGCCTGCGGCATGGAACCCATTATGCTGGCGGCATTCCCTCTCTGTATAGCCAAGGCGATACGTTGAGAGAAATACACGCCAGCGCGTTTCTCTCCCGTGCTCTCGATCAGCCGCGTCGACAGGGCCCTTACGAAAGCCTTCATGTCCGCAGACCACGGGCCCAGCGTCTCCACTGCGAGCGCCGCAAACTCGTAATCCTTGACTAAGGACGAGTATTTACGGCGCTTGAGTACCTGGGCCTGGTCCGCGGCAGCGCCGGCCTGTGTTCGGGTTACTTGGATGTGGGACTGTGCGAAAGTATCCACGCACGTTGCATCCCACACCAGAACCCTTCCCAGTCTCCACGGAACCAAAGTGGCCCCGTCGGGTCGCTTGCCATCGTCTCTCAACATGCCTGTGGGTGTGCTGTGGGTTCAAGTACTGCAGGCACAGAGGCGGTAGCAAGCGAGCGACGGACCAGATCGTTGATGGTACTATGGCGATACAGGCGGCCTGCGCTTCTAACACAAGAAAGGCCATGTCGACCCAGCTGATCGACATTCTTACCGCAGGCGCACGTATGGGCGACACACATTTTGGACCCAAGCCACAAACATACTGCTATCCTCAAGGTACTTGGGTCCAAAACGGTGCCGATCTGTCTCGATGGGAGGGCTCTTAGCCAATGGCCCGATTCTGGGGCAGAGACCGCATGGAGACGGGCACGCTCTGAGTCGTCCGGACTTTCCTCGAGAAGCTCGGTATGAACGGATTTTAGGCGAGGGGAGTCCCAGTCCCGCTGTATGTGACGATGGACTGGAATGTCCGCACCTGGACAAGACTCACACCACGCGTCTCTAGCCTCCTTCAGGTTCGCTATCTCATCGTCAGGTATCTGGGGAAGGTTTAAGATAATACCCACGAGAGACAGCGAACCGTATACAGAGGCCAGGAAAGCAGGCAGAGTTGAACTTGCCGAGGTGCGAACACCCAGTCCACCAAGCCTAATAGGAAGAACCGCTTGAGTCTACGCCCTAGTATCAAAATGGATGTTAAGAATTTTAGAAAGAGTTACCTGAAGAGAGGAGTCTATGGAAGCCAGGATTGATGGAAATTTCCAGATTGGACAACTGCGAAGTAGGTACATGAATTTAGGAGTAAAAAGACAAAACCGGATAATAAAAAGGGCCATATGGGGATTTATTTGAAAAAGAAGGTCTGAAGTGCTATTAAATAAGTTTAATTTGCAGGTAATAACAGGAGTAATTGACTCATCAAATATTGGTGAACCTAAAAGGGTGAGAGACGATTTGGAATGGAAATGTTTGGCAAAATAGTGTTAAAATTTGTTAGAATGTCTATTTTTGTGTTAGGTGGAACGTGATCCGGTATAAATATTTCACTTTTAGTAAAATTTAAAGAGAGACCAATTTTGGAAAATTTATCAATGACAGATTGTAAATCATGTAGGACGGTTAATGCGTCTCCGCCGAGAGATCCGTCGTCCAGGTACCACAAATTGAATTTTGACTGTAAACTAGTGATTATGGGGTGAATGGCTAAGCTGAAAATTGCGGGCCCAAGCGGATCCCCCTGTTGACAGCCCGTGCTCGAATTAATAATTTTGTTTCCAAAAAATAATTTTGATGGTGCTCCGTAGCATTGCCAAATGTATTTATAGAGGTGTGGCAGTTCTCTTTTGACCTCAGCTAACAGAGCACCGCGGTCGACCGAATTAAAAGCGTTTTTGACATCTAATTTAATAAAAACTTCGTAGTCCGGACGATTCAGAAACGTGCGCGCAGCGTGCACTGCTGCCTCACATCCACCCTTTACTCCAAAGCCCAGCTGCCGTGGCTTGAAAATGTCCGTTAGTTTTCCATTGAATTTCTTACAGCAGAGCTTTGAAGCCAAGCGCCTGTAAGTACAACCCACGGCTATTGGGCGGATCCCTCCATCTTTTTTTGCCAGGGCTACAAGGTTAGCGCCGAACAGAATAGGGACGATTCCTGTATTGACGCGGCCTGACAGCATTAAATTTACTAAACTCGTAAGCTCTTTGATTAAATCTGATTTGGCGTCACCCAATGATGTTGTGGTTAGATCCTTTATGTGCTGGGGGGATAACCCATCGATCCCACCGGCAGAGCCACTTGGAAAAGAAGCTATTGCGCGAAGCAACACGTCTTCGCCCACCTGGATTGAGGGATCGTCAACAGCGGGGGGATCTGGCAGTATCGAGGAGGAGCAAGGAACCGGGTGTTTTTCTGCTAGGGCGGTGTAGGTAGCGTCCGAGTGTGCAGCCAAGTCGTCATGAGAAAAAAGGAGACGCGCAGCTCCACTTACATCACCATCCGAAATTTTTCTTTCAATCAATTTTATTTTATTAGTAATTGAATTTGAAGGAGTGCGGTTATGATTTTCATGTAATTGGGGAATTGCAGGTAGATTGTAGAAACAAACTGTATTTTTCTTAATTTGTGAAGTAAGCGAAGCTTTATTTGATTTATCTGCGTGTAAAACTGCATAAGGCAAAGTGAGCAGGCGCTCCCAAGCTTGAGTGGAATTCTCCGTGACGACTTTGGCTATGCACTCGGTGAGGCAACGTGCGACGCTTAGACGGGCACCACGGGGTATTCTCTTTACTATTGGTGTATGAGCCTTTAACAACCCTAACCTTTTCTCCAGTGAAATTTCGGTTGATGAAGTACAATTTGCCGAAGTGTCAAAGCCCGAGGAGCCAGGAGCTGGTTGGGAAGCACTGGGCAGCGGGGGGTCGGTAGCCAAACGGGTGCCATGCCGGTAGGCGGTATGGATAGCGAGCCCCCTCCGTCCCTTATATTGTTTGTTATCGGCGCAGATGTGACAACACAACAACTCCGGCGGATTTTGGTAGGGTTGCGAAGGCATAAAAACTAAAACAAGAAAGAACACAAAGAATAGACCATAAAATTAGCATAGGAAAGAACACGAGCATAAATTACCTACAAAAACTAATTGTAAAGTTCACAAGATTTCAATGTTTACGAAGTTAGTGACAGCACTAAAACAAAAAAGAACACAAAGAACAAACTATAAAACTAGCATAGGAAAGAACACGAGCATAAATTACCTACAAAAACTAATTGTAAAGTTCACAACATTTCAATGTTTACGATATTGGTCACAGCACTGACAACATTGGCACTGTCATTTTGTTAGTACTTGAAATCTGCAGTACCTATTGAGAATTCGTTGTATTGAGAACCTATAGTGTTGGGTATTTGTAGCATGCGAAATCCGTATTATTGGTTATTGGGAATGTGTATAATCGGGAATGCATAGTATTGACAATATCTGTATTATTAACTCTTATCTGTAGTATTAGGAATCTGTACAATTGGGAATGTGCACTGTGCAGTATTGGGAATTTGTAGATGTGTAGACAAAATGTCACAACTCGACCCAGTGCGAGTTAATAAAATAATTTTCGAACACGATAATTATGACAATTGCCGCATAAAATGCAATCTATAACTTTATTTCGAGTTTATTTTTTAATAATAAACTTGTCCTAAAGTATATCTAGGTTTTTAACACCTTCTCATCCATACGAACATACTGGGGTCGCGTTTTATAAAGTTACATTTTACAATTTCGCTGTTTGCCTCTCTAACGTACGCACACATTGGCTAGAAAGAGAGGGAAACAGCAAAATTGTAAATTGTAACTTTATAAAACGCGACCTAGGTGAACAATGTGGCCTTGACGCCGGCGTGGCGCCGCCACGCCGGCAAAATTTTGCGGCGCGCCGCCGCCGACGTTTCCTATGCCGGCGCACACCTCTAAGTGTGACTACTGGAGAAAAATTAAAAGTACAAATCAAAATATTTAGTTAATAAATAATTTGATTTGTGTTATCGCAATATGTTCAATAGATGGCAGCACCAGCTCTCTCTAGCTATTCTAGAAAACTGTAAAGTATTCTAATAGGAGGTGCAGGCGTGTATTGCTTGCCCTTAGAGAATGGTCAAAGGCGCCTAGCCTTGTAAAGGATTGCATATACCCGAGAAATTTGACCGGTGGTTGCTAAGACCGAGTGGCCAAGGGGTACAGGCATCAGCCGCGAAAGCTGAGTACGTGGGTTCGATCCCCTCGGACATAGGTGATCTTGGTCGTTTTTCTTTGGTATATTGTCATATATACCAAAGAAAAACGACACGATATAATTTTTAGATGTCTCTAATATTTATAATTTATTTAAATATGTTTGAGTCTCACGTTACTTACAGTATTCCTATTACAGGCACAGTGCTCTGTAAAGGCGACAGTGGAGGCGGCCTAGTGTTTCCTGAGCAAGAGCGTGGCGTGGAGCGCTGGTACCTCCGCGGCATCGCGTCGACCGCTCCCTCCAATGAGCATAGTTGCAACACCAATACCTATATCGCCTTCACGCATATTATCAAGCACTATAGTCTTATAGATTATATCATTTGGATGTAATTTAGATTTGTTTCCGCTCATTTCTCCTGAAGGGTATGTTGCACCAAGCTCTCAGTCCGTGTCGAATTGTATAGAAAGTATCACATGCGGTGCGACTCGACAGATAACACCTATATCGCCTTCACGCATATTATCAAGCATTATAGTCTTATAGATTATATCATTTGGAAGTAGTTCAGATTTTTTTCCGCTCATTTCTCCTGCAGGGTAGGTTGCACCAAACTGTGTTGAATTGTATAGAAAGTATCAAATGCAGTGCGACTCGACAGATATCTTATCCTCCTGCCACCCAGGCAATAAAAAATGCCAGTGAATTTTGAATTAATAGTGCAGGAAATAGAATAGGATTTCATTTGTTTGAGGAGACCTTTTAATAATATAATAAATAGCCTCTGGGCATTGTACGCTTAACCCTTAAATGCATGACCTTGACAACAATTTATTCAAATTTGGATTCTGAGATGCTGTCAACAGAGTCCAAAATACATGATGCATATATGCATCACTATGCATTTAAAGGTTAAAGCTTTAAAACTACGCAACGGATTTTGATGAGATTTTTAATAGGTAGAGTAATTTAAGAGGAAGGTTTTTATGTAGGTATAGTACCCGTGCAAAGCCGGGGCGGGTCGCTAGTAACTTTATAAGGTGTACCGTACAGGGGGAGCTTAGGGAGCTACCACTTCACATGTGTCAGTTCCGTAGAATAGCTGTCAAAAACTAACAAGCCGATAAACTGAATCTCATTTAAGAGACCATGGTGCCCAGTACTCCTATAGCAGGCACAGTGGTCTGTAAAGGCGACAGTGGAGGCGGCCTCGTGTTCCCTCCCATACAGAGGGAGCTACCATGTCCCCACATGTGTCAGTTCCGTAGAATAGCTGTCAAAAGCTAACAAGCCGATAAACTGAATCTCATTTAAGAGACCATGGTGGCCAGTACTCGTATAGCAGGCACAGTGGTCTGTAAAGGCGACAGTGGAGGCGGCCTCGTGTCCCCCGAGCTCGAGCGTGGCGTGGAGCGCTGGTACCTCCGCGGCGTCGCGTCGACCGCTGTCTCCAATGACCACAGCTGTCACACCGACACCTATATCGCCTTCACGCATATTATCAACCACTATAGTCTTATAGATCATCATTTGGAAGTAATTTAGATTTGTTTCCGCTCATTTCTCCTGAAGGGTAGGTTGCACCAAGCTCTCAGTCTGTGTTGAATTGTATAGACAGTATCAAATACAGTGCGACTGGACAGATATCTTATAACAGTCATCACTACATAGTATTAATATAAAGTCACTTTTTCTGTCCCTATGCCCGCTTAAATCTTTAAAACTACGCAACGGATTTTGATGAGATTTTTTTTAATAGGTAGAGTAATTCAAGAGGAAGGTTTTTATGTATAGTACCCGTGCGCAGCCGGGGCGGGTCGCTAGTAGCTTTATAAGGTGTACCATACAGGGGGAGCTTCCACGTCACATGTATCAGTTCCGTAGAATAGCTGTCAAAAACTAACAAGCCGATAAACTGAATCTCATTTAAGAGGCCATGGTGGCCAGTACTCCTATAGCAGGGACAGTGGTCTGTAAAGGCGACAGTGGAGGCGGCCACGTCTCCACATGTGTCAGTTCCGTAGAATAACTGTCAAAAACTAACAAGCCGATAAACTGAATCTCATTTAAGAGATCATGGTGCCCAGTACTCGTATAGCAGGCACAGTGGTCTGTAAAGGCGACAGTGGAGGTGGCCTCGTGTTCCCTCCCATACAGAGGGAGCTACCACGTCCCCACATGTGTCAGTTCCGTAGAATAGCTGTCAAAAACTAACAAGCCGATAAACTGAATCTCATTTAAGAGACCATGGTACCCAGTACTCCTATAGCAGGCGCAGTGCTCTGTAAAGGCGACAGTGGAGGCGGCCTCGTGTCCCCCGAGCTCGAGCGTGGCGTGGAGCGCTGGTACCTCCGCGGCGTCGCGTCGACCGCTGTCTCCAATGACCACAGCTGTCACACCGACACCTATATCGTGGCGTGGAGCGCTGGTACCTCCGCGGCGTCGCGTCGACCGCTGTCTCCAATGACCACAGCTGTCACACCGACACCTATATCGTGGCGTGGAGCGCTGGTACCTCCGCGGCGTCGCGTCGACCGCTGTCTCCAATGACCACAGCTGTCACACCGACACCTATATCGCCTTCACGCATATTATCAAGCATTATAGTCTTATAGATTATATCATTTGGAAGTAGTTCAGATTTGTTTCCGCTCATTTCTCCTGAAGGGTAGGTTGCACCAAGCTTTCAGTCTGTTGAATTGTATAGAAAGTATCAAATGCAATGCGACTCGACATATCTTATAACAGCCATCACTACATAGTATAAAATAAAGTCACTTTTTCTGTCCCTGTCCCTATGTCCCTTTGTACGCTTAAATCCTTAAAACTACGCAACGGATTTTGATGAGATTTTTAATAAGTAGAGTAATTCAAGGGGAAGTTTTTTATGTACTTCTTATATACACTCAATGTTAATAAATAAATTTGCATGCTGTGATTACCTGTAAGTGGGAGATCAATTGTAAATGAACTTTGCTAAAATTCTGTAAAATGTGTATTGTATCTTCTGTTGGTGATCCTTATAAACAAATGAACAAATGTAGGTATAGTACCCGTGCGCAGCCGGGGCGGGTCGCTAGTAACTTTATAAGGTGTACAATACAGGGAGAGCTTCCACGTCACATGTGTCAGTTCCGTAGAATACCTAGCTGTCAAAAACTAACAAGCCGATAAACTGAATCTCATTTAAGAGACCATGGTGGCCAGTACTCGTATAGCAGGCACAGTGGTCTGTAAAGGCGACAGTGGAGGCGGCCTCGTGTCCCCCGAGCTCGAGCGTGGCGTGGAGCGCTGGTACCTCCGCGGCGTCGCGTCGACCGCTGTCTCCAATGACCACAGCTGTCACACCGACACCTATATCGTGGCGTGGAGCGCTGGTACCTCCGCGGCGTCGCGTCGACCGCTGTCTCCAATGACCACAGCTGTCACACCGACACCTATATCGCCTTCACGCATATTGTCAAGCACTATAATAATAATAATAATAATAATAATAAAAAAAAAAAAAAAAAATCTGACGCCGTCAATGTCTGACGTGCTTTTATAATTTCTTAGATATTTTTGATAAACAATGTATTTTACCGGCATTTATACAATATTTTTTACCACCTCGTCGTGGAAAAATTGCCCTTTTGATAGTACAATTTTATTCAAGGGTACAAGGAACGACAACGATTACACAAGTCTCTGAATCGTGCCGGCATACAAATGTCAAAATATTGCTAACGACTAAGAAATGTATACACGCAGTAAAGCACGCCAAGATAAAGCGTCTCCACGAATCGCACGCCCAACACCTTCGTCCGCCTCAACGACATCAATCTCCTCGCAATCTTCGTCGGGCGTTGATTACGCCACCGCGCCCGACATCAGCGGGTCGAGCAGCGACGAGCGCGGACCACCGCCGCCGCCGCCACGACCACCTGCGCGGCGAGGACGGCCACCGCTGCCGGCACGCTTGGGGCCCGCGGGACATGCTGCCCCGCCCACGGCTCCCGCTGCCGGTGGTGTAGTGCGACGCATGCAATGGTCTCAATCCATGAACGAGAATGTCATGCGCGCCTACTATGGGGCTACAGAGGGAGGAACTAACCTATCCGCGTATCGTGTCCGGATGCTTCCTCTGTTTCAGGCCCTTGAACCAACCATAAATGTGACTGCGCAGCGATTATCGGATCAAGTGCGAGTCATCCAACGATTAAAGCGGCTGGATGACTCGACACTTGATCGGCTCCGCCTGGAGGCTCTCCCTGTTCGTGCGGCCTCCGCTTCGGCGCGGGACCCGCCCGCCATGTCGCCGGATCCGGTGCCGGCACCCGACCTGGCACCGGGGGCACCGCGGGTTGATCCCAGTGCCGACGGGGATGACGTCACGAACCTGAGTGTGAGTACTTCAGACAATGAGCAATTGAGGAGGACTCTGGAAGAGGCGATTATGCAGCATCGCTTCACACCCGACTCTAGGCCACGATTACCACGTTTGCCCATGAATAGGCGCAATTTAGCGTTGATGGGAGCCCTAAACGCTTTACTGGAGCCGTATATACGATCCAGTAAAGATTTGGAAGATACGCACTCGATCATGTACTGCGGGGCCATCGCGGCGTGCCGTGTTGCTCGAGTCAAGTTTCCGGACGCTGACCGTGCACCTAGGACCGCCGGAGGTGACCCCGCATGGCAGGTGCGGATCGAGCGTCGTATCGACTCGTTTAGGACTCTCATTGCAAAGCTGATCTGCTTCAGGGGGGGTAACAACCGCCCCCGAGTAATGCGCTTTGTGAACCAGGCGTTCGCGGGAACGGGTATTGCACCCCGCGACTACACGGTCAACCTCACAGAGCGCATCGACTTTCTGAAGCAGAAGGTTTATGCATGGGCAAACCGTATTCGCCGCTACAGAGAGCGTGTGAATCGATTCCAGCAGAATCGCCTTTTCCAGAGTGACCAAAGGAAGGTTTACCGAAAGTGGGAGGAAACCGACTACCGTGTGTCCGACGCGCGGTTGCCGGATGCTACTGCCATGAGTGATTTCTGGCGTAGTATCTGGTCAGCGCCCGTCGGACACACCGAGGGTGAATGGATGACCGTTGTCGAACGTGAATGCGAGACCATCGAACCTATGGGGGCAGTTACCATCAGCCCCGATGACGTAAGTTGTGCTGTCCGCACGACTCAGAACTGGAAAAGTCCTGGGCCGGATGGATTGCACAACTTCTGGCTAAAATGGTTTCGGTGCTCGCATTCACGATTGGCAACGCAATTCCAACAAGCCCTCGAGCTCGGTTCCCTGCCACCTTCCTTAACAACTGGAGTAACCTTCCTGCTCTACAAGTCCGGTAGTACCACGGAAGCGAAGAACTACCGACCCATCACGTGCTTGCCCACACTGTACAAGCTCCTTACATCCATTTTGAGAGTAAAAATTAACACACACATTGTTGCGAACAATGTTTTGGCTCCTGCTCAAAATGGATGTAGGGTTGGGTCCCGTGGTACTAAAGAGCTCCTCCTCATTGACATGACCATTTGCCAGCAAGTCCGGCGTAACAAAGGGGCCCTCTCCGCTGCTTGGATTGACTACAAGAAGGCCTATGATTCGGTGCCTCATTCATGGTTGGGAAGGGTCTTAGAGTTGTATAAAGTTAATGCAAGTTTAAGATCCTTTCTCGGCGCGTGTATGAGGCAGTGGACCACAGTCCTTCGTCAACCAGGAGGTGGAGATGGCTCCTCTGGTCCGCAGGACTTTATAAGGATCGAGCGAGGAATATTCCAGGGTGACAGTCTGAGTCCCTTATGGTTCTGCCTAGCTCTGAATCCCCTCAGCACCCTGCTGAAGGATTCAGGACTAGGTTGCCGGCTTCGGAGAGAGGGTGAAGTCATTTCTCACCTTCTGTACATGGATGATCTCAAATTATTTGCGCCAAATAGCCAAGACTTGTTGGAGCTACTGCGAACCACAGAAGTTTTCAGTAGTGCCATCAAAATGGAGTTTGGTGTCGATAAGTGTGCGGTTATGCATGTACAGCGGGGGAAAGTAGTAAATTCAACAAATTTACAGCTTTCTGAGACAATGTCGTTCAGATCTATCTCGGAAGCAGAAACCTATAAATACCTTGGTATGTCACAGTCTTTGAGTATTGAAGATATGGGAATTAGACAGGCGGTGAAGGAGCGCTTTTTCAGCCGGCTCACAAAAGTACTTAACAGTCTCTTGTCAGGAGGCAACAAAGTGCGCGCCTTCAACGCCTGGGTAATGCCCATACTCATATACTCCTTTGGCGTACTAAGGTGGACTCAGACCGAGCTGGACGCCCTGGATCGAAGGGTCCGTACACTGCTCACCACACATCGAATGCTACACCCGCGCTCATCAGTTATGAGATTGTACATCCCGCGGAAATGTGGAGGCCGCGGCTTCTTAAATGCCAAAAACCTCCACAACCGCGAGGTGTACAATCTTAGAAACTATTTTCTTAACAATGAGTGCGGGATGCATCGAGATGTGGTGGCAGTAGATCGGAACCTCACGCCGCTCTCCTTGGCAAAAGAGAACTGGCGCAAACCTGTGGTACTAAGCACCGAGGACCGCAGGGCGGTATGGAAGAGCAAGGAGCTACACGGGCGGTTCTACAAGGCCCTCACGGGACCTGATGTAGATCTGCTCGCGTCGGTGAACTGGCTACGATTCGGGGACCTCTTCGGAGAAACCGAGGGTTTTGCCTGTGCAATTGCTGACGAGGTTATCATGACGAATAACTACCGGAAATATATCCTGAAGGACGGTACGGTCGACATTTGTCGGGCATGCCGCCGTCCCGGTGAGTCACTCAGGCATATTATTTCCGGTTGTTCTCAGATTGTTAACACCGAGTACTTGCACAGACACAACCTCGTAGCCAGGATTATACACCAGCAGCTTGCTCTTCAATACGGCCTTGTGGGCTTCGAAGTGCCTTACTATAAGTACACACCTGCGGCAGTTCTCGAAAATGGTCGTGCCACGCTCTATTGGGATCGATCTATCATCACGGACAGGACTATTGTAGCCAATAAGCCTGATATCGTGCTGATAGATCGATCCCAACGCCGGGCAATGCTCATCGACATCACCATCCCCCATGACGAGAACCTCGTGAAGGCCGAGAAGGACAAAGCCAGTAAGTACCTTGACTTGGCTCACGAGGTAACCGACATGTGGGAGGTTGATTCGGCGATCATTGTACCGATAGTTGTTTCTGCGAACGGTCTCATAGCGAAGAGTCTCGATCAACACCTCAAGAGGCTCTCGCTAGGTGGTTGGGTCAAGGGTCAGATGCAGAAGGCGGTAATCCTGGACACGGCGCGCATAGTCCGGCGGTTCCTCTCCCTGCAGCCCTAACCACCGGCAGCTTGGGCCCGCTCCGTTGCCGGCGGCTCTCTAGGTTAGGTTTTTTATATTATGTTTACATGTTTTGTATTGCTTTTGTATGTTTTATTTTATTTTACTTTTATAGACATATTGTAAAAAACCTAATCTAAGAAATGAATGAAATAAAGCGAATAATAATAATAATAATAATTGTGAGAAAGTTCATGCAGCTAGACCCGGAAAATAACTCACCTCAATCTACTTAAATAATTATGACATCCTATCCTATTACACTCACTGCATTTACTTGGTGAATAACCCGTAAATGTAGTTAATATCCAGCCTAGTGCTGAGTAAAATCAAACTTCCCGATAATAATAATAATAAGGCCGCAGGGCAGCTTGTGGCGAGCTGTTGGGGAGTAACGACCCCACGGACCCGAGTGCTCCGGATAGTTGGTCAGGGTCCCCGCCTCCGGCGTGTCTTCGTCGGTCGGAGTGGAACCCCAAGGGGACCCGTAGGACTCTCAGCTCTGGCTTGCCTTAACTGGCCGTCCAGAGAGGAGTCGTCAGAGCTATATGCTCCAGGGGTGGAAGTGTAAATTTGCGTAAGTCGCGAGTTGGTGCAGCGGCCGTCAAGCCACTGCGCAGAAAGCGGTGTACACCTCTCTACACTCCTGAGCCGCCTACACCGGTGTTGCCCCTGGCTGTCTCTTGTGACGGCATTTACGGGGGCCCATTTAGTCGGCGGCAAGTCACCGCCTGCCTCGATAGCAAAGAGAAATCATTGTTATGGCAGGTGTCCGGACCTCTTTTCTATAGTTCCATCTCTTATCCATCCAACCTTCATCACCATAACCCACTAGTCTTTTCCATATAATTTCCAATAGCCTCTATATGCCTGCTGGGACCGGTTCACGGATATCTATTTTTGTGCCCGTGAATGGGTTGCAGCAGGTGTAAAACACAGCAAATTTCTCCAAAGGGCCTCTACGTGTTGGATCTGTATCCCCGCGCAAGCCTATCAAAAGACCGGGATTTATAGGCCCGTGATCAAAGAGAGATACAAATAATAATAATATACCTTTATTTCGTAAAATAATTTACAAGACGTGGCAAATGTCTCCGCACTAGGCTTCGCCTGTATCGCGGAAAACCAATACAATTTCATAACAGAAATCATGTTTACAAAATTGGTATCAAAATTTTGGTGAAAGGAAAAAAACAAAAAAGAAAGAAATCTTATAGCTAAAACAAAGAAAGCACAATTAGGAACTAAAATACACAATGTAAAACGTTTTCTGTCTCGTTATAATCTAGAGAGTGCAATAAATTAAACAGGAGTTTCTTTGCTTCTGCTGTAGTACAGTCTCTTAGGTTACAGTGTCTGAGCATGGCATTATAGGTAATAGCTCTGATATGGTCTCCAAAGCGTTTCCCAAAGGTTGAGTTTACACGGGGAATAGGTAATTTGAAAACTCTTTTTTTCTTTAACGAAGTGTAGCCAGGCATTCGTTTAGAGGCAATGTGTGTTTGTAATGAAATTTTATGAATAAATAGTTGACGGACTGAAAGAATATGAGTTTGAGCATAGAGGGCGGAAGTTGGGAAGCGAAAAGGTTTATGTAACATGACTTTTAACACAGACCGTTGGGCTCTTTCAATTTCGAGCATGGTGGTCTTCCCCGCACTGCCCCACACTGGGATGCAGTACCCGATGACCGACTGACATAGTGAAACATAGACCATCTTTAGGAGAGATTCCTCTGCAGAGTTGCGAAGTTTTTTAAAGATAAATATTGACTTTCTGATTCTATTAGCAAGATTGTGTATGTGGCTTTTAAAATTTAAATGTTCATCTACAAGAAGACCTAAATATTTTATAACATTAGTATTTTGAATGGCATTGCAGTTGCAAGAAGTGGACGAAAAGTTAGAACACGTATGAATTTTTATTACTGGATTGAGATCTGGTTTAGAAGAGGCGGTTTTATGAAAACACAGAAATTTTGTTTTATTACTGTTTATGGTGAGAAGGTTGGATCGTAACCAGCTAGATGCAATATTAAGGCCTCTTTCTGCGGTAGCTATTGCTCGTTCCCAGGTTATATCATTGAATAGGATGACCGTATCGTCGGCGTAACAAATTATGTCGGAGTTCTGGATTTTAAGATTGAGAATGTCATTCATATAGATCATGAAAAGGGTAGGGCCGAGAATACTCCCTTGTGGAACGCCAAAGTTGACAGGATGAATAGAGCTTTTAAAAGGTCCCACTTTTACTAGTTGCCGTCGTCCAGACAGGTAGCTCTCAAACCAAGACAGAGGAAGACCATGGATACCTAACACCTGCAGTTTACGGAGTAAAATTGGGATTGATACGGTATCAAAGGCCTTGGCCAGATCTAGAAAGACACCGATGCATTTTAAGTTGTTGTCTAGGTATGAAGTCTTATAGATCATCATTTGGAAGTAATTTAGATTTGTTGCCGCTCATTTCTCCTGAAGGGTCGGTGCACCAAGCTCCCAGTCTGTGTTGAATTGTATAGAAAGTATCAAATGCAGTGCGACTCGACAGATATCTTATAACAGTCATAACTTTATAAGGTGTACCATACAGAGGGAGCTTCCACGTCACATGTGTCAGTTCCGTAGAATAACTCTCAAAAACTAACAAGCCGATAAACTGAATCTCATTTAAGAGACCATGGTGCCCAGTACTCCTATTGCAGGCACAGTGGTCTGTAAAGGCGACAGTGGAGGCGGCCTCGTGTCCCCCGAGCTCGAGCGTGGCGTGGAGCGCTGGTACCTCCGCGGCGTCGCGTCGACCGCTGTCTCCAATGACCACAGCTGTCACACCGACACCTATATCGCCTTCACGCATGTTATCAAGCACTATAGTCTTATAGATCATCATTTGGAAGTAATTTAGAATTGTTTCCGCTCATTTCTCTAGAAGGGTAGGTTGTACAAAGCTCTCAGTCTGTGTTGAATTGTATAGAAAGTATCAAATCCGGTGCGACTCGACAGATATCTTATAACAGTCATCACTACATAGTATAAAATAAAGTCACTTTTATTTTAAAGACAAACGGGTCTTAATCACTATGCGCGATTAAGATATAGATTGCAGTAATTTTTGTACAGAACTTCTATTTAATAAATTGAAAAGAACTTAAAAGAGTAGGTCATTTGGCAGTACTCAAACGTGACGTCACTTTTGAGTATTTCATATAAAATTCCATACTATTCCATAGTGGGGATCGTTTTGACAGTTTGAAAAAAGATGCTGATTTGACTTATCAGTCATCATGCCTATTGTATAGAAAGTATCAAATGTAGTGCGACTCGACAGATATCTTATAACAGTCATAACTTTATAAGGTGTACCGTACAGGGGGAGCTACCACGTCACATGTGTCAGTTCCGTAGAATAACTGTCAAAAACTAACAAGCCGATAAACTGAATCTCATTTAAGAGACCATGGTGGCCAGTACTCCTATAGCAGGCACAGTGGTCTGTAAAGGCGACAGTGGAGGCGGCCTCGTGTCCCCCGAGCTCGAGCGTGGCGTGGAGCGCTGGTACCTCCGCGGCGTCGCGTCGACCGCTGTCTCCAATGACCACAGCTGTCACACCGACACCTATATCGTGGCGTGGAGCGCTGGTACCTCCGCGGCGTCGCGTCGACCGCTGTCTCCAATGACCACAGCTGTCACACCGACACCTATATCGTGGCGTGGAGCGCTGGTACCTCCGCGGCGTCGCGTCGACCGCTGTCTCCAATGACCACAGCTGTCACACCGACACCTATATCGTGGCGTGGAGCGCTGGTACCTCCGCGGCGTCGCGTCGACCGCTGTCTCCAATGACCACAGCTGTCACACCGACACCTATATCGTGGCGTGGAGCGCTGGTACCTCCGCGGCGTCGCGTCGACCGCTGTCTCCAATGACCACAGCTGTCACACCGACACCTATATCGCCTTCACGCATATTATCAAGCACTATAGTCTTATAGATTATATCATTTGGAAGTAGTTTACATTTTTTTCGCTCATTTCTCCTGAAGGGTAGGTTACACCAAGCTCTCAGTCTGTTGAATTGTATAGAAAGTATCAAATGCAGTACAACTCGACAGATATCTTAATATAGAAATCAAACTAAGAAGTGTAGGTTTTCGTGTTTAATAACAATTAACATAAATTATCTTGAGTATAATTACTACCAAAGTGCTATTTTTAACTCCCTCCAAAACCAGAATCTGACAGTACTTTTTAAAAAGTTATCATGAACACAGACAAGAACCAGAGAGTTTAGGCTAAGTGCATACATTATCATATCAATATAAGGCCATAAACATAATACTAGTATGATGTTTCTTACACTTATAACAGTCATCACTACATAGTATAAAAAAGTCACTTTTTCTGTCCCTATGTCCCTTTGTACGCTTAAATCTTTAAAACTACGCAACGGATTTTGATGAGATTTTTTTAAATAGAGTAATTCAAGAGGAAGGTTTTTATGTAGGTATAGTACCCATGCGCAGCCGGGACGGGTCGCTAGTAACTTTATAAGAAGTACCATACAGGGCGAGCTTCCACGTCACATTTGTCAGTTCCGTAGAATAGCTATCAAAAACTAACAAGCCGATAAACTGAATCTCATTTAAGAGACCATGGTGCCCAGTACTCGTATAGCAGGCACAGTGGTCTGTAAAGGCGACAGTGGAGGCGGCCTCGTGTTCCCTCCCATACAGGGGGAGCTACCACGTCCCCACATGTGTCAGTTCCGTAGAATAACTGTCAAAAACTAACAAGCTGATAAACTGAATCTCATTTAAGAAACCATGGTGGCCAGTACTCCTATAGCAGGCACAGTGGTCTGTAAAGGCGACAGTGGTGGCCAGTACTCGTATAGCAGGCACAGTGGTCTGTAAAGGCGACAGTGGAGGCGGCCTCGTGTCCCCCTCGCTCGAGCGTGGCGTGGAGCGCTGGTACCTCCGCGGCGTCGCGTCGACCGCTGTCTCCAATGACCACAGCTGTAACACCGACACCTATATCGCCTTCACGCATATTATCAACCACTATAGTCTTATAGATTATATCATTTGGAAGTGATTTAGATTTGTTTCCGCTCATTTCTCTTGAAGGGTAGGTTGCACCAAGCTCTCAGTCTGTGTTGGATTGTATAGAGAGTATCAAATGCAGCGCGACTCGACAGATATCTTATATATAAATATCTTGGGACATCTTACACAATTCGACTTAGGCCCACGGTAAGCTCAATTAAGGCTTGTGATGTGGGGCACCAGGTGACGATATATATAATAGATAGATACATATATATACTTAAATAAATAGACAGCCATGACCAAGGAACAAATATTTGTGATAAATAAATACACAAATAATGCCCTCGCCGGGATTCGAGCCCGGAACCTCCAGCTTCGTAGGCAGGGTCACTACCAACTAGACTACGGAGGCTGACAAATATAACAGTCATAACTTTATAAGGTGTACCGTACAGGGGGAGCTACCACGTCACATGTGTCAGTTCCGTATAACTGTCAAAAACTAACAAGCCGATAAACTGAATCTCATTTAAGAGACCATGGTGGCCAGTACTCGTATAGCAGGCACAGTGGTCTGTAAAGGCGACAGTGGAGGCGGCCTCGTGTCCCCCTCGCTCGAGCGTGGCGTGGAGCGCTGGTACCTCCGCGGCGTCGCGTCGACCGCTGTCTCCAATGACCAGAGCTGTCACACCGACACCTATATCGCCTTCACGCATATTATCAAGCATTATAGTCTTATAGATTATATCATTTGGAAGAAGTTCAGATTTTTTTTATTTATGAGAATTATGAGATCTCATTATTCAATAGTTATTTATTATACAAGGGGACAAAGTTGTTGTTTAACTGTCGTGCCAATATTGAGACCTGAGCTAGCGAAAGATTCCAAAACTGGAATCTTGAGCATTGCGAAGGTCTCAAGGCACGAGAGTTGAACAAACTTTGCCGCCAAGTGTAATACAACTTTTTTCCCCTCACTATCGCGAGGAAATATGATTACAAATCTCAAATGTAAATTAACTTAAAGAAACCATTTAAAACTCAATGTCGAAACGTATCGTAGAATAGAGTTACTTCTGGAACTTAAATATAGCCAATGGCTTACAAAGTCACCCATGAGAAAAGACCAATTTAACATGTGAGCTCCGATTGCGCATGTTTACTGCGGTCATACAGATCCACTTATACTAGGCAGTAGGGGGCTATAGGAATTAGAGCAATGTCAAATTACTTTATTCACAAGTTGGTAAAAAGCGTTTTTATCCGCTCGTATTAAAGGATAAACGAGCGTTTTACGAGCTAGTGAGGGGAAAAGTCATTTTTTCTGTCCCTATGTCTCTTTGTACGCTTAAATCTTTAAAACTACGCAACGGATTTTGATGAGATTTTTAATAGGTAGAGTAATTCAAGAGGAAGGTTTTTATGTAGGTATAGTATCCATGCGCAGCCGGGGCGGGTCGCTAGTAGCTTTATAAGGTGTACCATACAGGGGGAGCTACCACGTCACATGTGTCAGTTCCGTAGAATAGCTGTCAAAAACTAACAAGCCGATAAACTGAATCTCATTTAAGAGACCATGGTGGCCAGTACTCCTATAGCAGGCACAGTGGTCTGTAAAGGCGACAGTGGAGGCGGCCTCGTGTTCCCTCCCATACAGGGGGAGCTACCACGTCCCCACATGTGTCAGTTCCGTAGAATAACTGTCAAAAACTAACAAGCCGATAAACTGAATCTCATTTAAGAGACCATGGTGGCCAGTACTCGTATAGCAGGCACAGTGGTCTGTAAAGGCGACAGTGGAGGCGGCCTCGTGTCCCCCGAGCTCGAGCGTGGCGTGGAGCGCTGGTACCTCCGCGGCGTCGCGTCGACCGCTGTCTCCAATGAGCATAGTTGCAACACCAATACCTATATCGCCTTCACGCATATTATCAAGCACTATAGTCTTATAGATCATGTCATTTGGAAGTAGTTCAGATTTTTTTCCGCTCATTTCTCCTGAAGGGTAGGTTGCACCAAGCTCTCAGCCTGTGTTGGATTGTATAGAAAGTATCAAATGCAGTGGGACTCGACAAATATCTTATAACAGTCATCACTACATAGTATAAAATAAAGTTACTTTTTATTTCGGACTCGAGATCCATAGCTTGTTAGAACAGATACATGTGGCTACTTACAGCTAATGTTAGTAACTTAATAGTAGGTACATAAATAAACAATTACAACTAATAACGACGAGGGGAGGCAAGCACTGGAGCGTGCCTCGTCCCAATGTCGCATTATCGGGCAGTCCGCCCGCTCAGCAAATGCTTGCAGGATGCTGTTTGTGCTACTCCTCACTCTCCTCATCATGGGTAGCGGACAGCAGACCCTTTGTACGCTTAAATCTTTAAAACTACGCAACGGATTTTGATGAGATTTTTTTAAAAGGTAGAGTAATTCAAGAGGAAGTTTTTTATGTAGGTATAGTACCCGTGCGGGTCGCTAGTAACTTTATAAGGTGTACCATACAGGCGTGGTAGCTCACGTCCCCACATGTGTCAGTTCCGTAGAATAGCTGTCAAAAACTAACAAGCCGATAAACTGAACCTCATTTAAGAGACCATGGTGGCCAGTACTCCTATAGCAGGCACAGTGGTCTGTAAAGGCGACAGTGGAGGCGGCCTCGTGTCCCCCGAGCTCGAGCGTGGCGTGGAGCGCTGGTACCTCCGCGGCGTCGCGTCGACCGCTGTCTCCAATGACCACAGCTGTCACACCGACACCTATATCGCCTTCACGCATATTATCAAGCACTATAGTCTTATTGATCATATCATTTGGAAGTAGTTCAGATTTTGTTAATTTACGATTTCTCATTCGGTTTGCCAGACTAAGGCTGCGTTTCCAGCAGAGAATGTGTTTCCATACAAATGCCACCTATTAATGACTCGAGCGAGGTGTCATTTGTATAGAAACACATCCTCGCACATCTCTGCTGGCAGCCTAAGGGTGGGTTGCACCGAACCGTTTATCCGTGTAACATTGTTCGCTGAAAATTGTATGGGAAAGTATCAAATGCGGTGCGACCCGACAGATATCATATTAAGGTGCACAGTACATGCAGTGGCGTAACTATACCACCTGGGGCCTGTGGCAAATTATTTTGTCGGGGCCCTATCAGTAAAAATCGTCACATTGTACTCAGTTTAATTTTAAATTTAAATTCACTGCCTCTTGGGCCGGGGCCCTCTTAGGTCGGGGGCCCGTGGCATTTTGACAGCCCTGCCACCCAATTGTTACGGCATTGCATGGGACCATGATCAAATACCTAATACGATTCAGATTTACGAACTAATCTGAATCACGATGTGTCAGTTTCATAGAATAACTATCAAAAACCGACAAGCTGAACTTAAACTGAGTCGCTTTTAGGAGATCATGAACCATCTTTTAAATGCGACTCAGTTTAGGTTCAGCGACAATTATTCTAAGCCTCATCCATCCAGTCATAGTTTAGATCAATGTGAGGACCTCTTACAAGTATGATCAAGTGACAATAAATGATACAATGTGAATTTTTGTTTAATTTTATTTAGACATTAGTTAAAATAATATGTCACATAAAATTTAAAGGCTTTTTTTTTCGATGTTGCCTTCAAATATATCGGAGCTAAAATATCTGCATATCCTCCCAACTTCCACTGTCCTCAATCGTCCCTGGACTGTTAAATAAATAAACTTTCGTAGTATTTTTTTTTTAAAGCTATAAACGGTAGATCGGTAAAAATTCCGAAAGCCATGTGAGGGAACGTGAGTGTGAAGTTGAACGGTGCGCTTGCTCTACTCTTCGCGTCGTTTGACTCGTGCCCGAAAAACCGACACAGAGGAGCGATAGATAGGCGAGACGAACCACTCGTCGACACGAGCGCATGGTACACACTCTCGTACTCGCGTCGTCTCCTGGGTCGCGTTTTATAAAGTTACAATTTACAATTTCGCTATTTGCCTCTCTAACGCACTCACATATTGGCTAGAAAGAGAGACAAACAGCGAAATTGTAAATTGTAACTTTATAAAACGCGACCCTGGTGAGTCTGTATCGAATTTATAGTATCGCCATGTCCGTCATAGCTCAGTGACCGTTGGAAATAAAAATTTGCTATGGTTTATTATATGAATATTAATTACGTCGACAAAGTGGTAGAATAAAATTAGTCAATAAAAGTTTTTTTAGCATACTTCCCAAGTAGTGGCTAAACGAAACGGAGAGCATAAAACAAAACGCATTTGACATTGACAAGTTTGACATTGAGACACGTTCGTTTGACGTTGACGTAGTAGCTACAAGCTACATAGAACATAGAACTTATCTATATACATACGTCTTTAAAATCCATTTCAAAGAATTGATATGATTATGTTGTTTATACAACATTATTAAGTTTATCGTGCTTCAAAACTTCATATTGACATAACCCTCAAGTTGCTAAAAAATAACGTGAAATCCACCTATCGACTATCAACTTAACCACGCCAAAACATTTTGGAAGTTTAATCTGGTTTTTACCTGACTTTACCCCGCAAGAATGGGTGGAAAGGCTGAAAAAGGTACACCTAAGTACATAGCGAACAAAATAAAAGCGAAGGGCCTTCAGAAACTCCGATGGTACTGCCAGATGTGTCAGAAACAATGCCGCGACGAAAACGGCTTTAAATGCCACACCATGTCGGAGTCCCACCAACGGCAATTGCTGCTGTTTGCTGACAACGCTTCGAAATACATTGATGAGTTCTCAAAGGAGTTTGCTGATGGCTACGTGGAGCTGTTACGGCGTCAGTTTGGGACAAAGAGGGTGAACGCAAATAAAGTCTATCAGGATTATATTTCAAACAGGTAAACAAGGTTCACTGTTGTTAATAATTCCCTAGGAATTGTATACTAAATATCACACTAGTCACATTCCCTATTTGGTATGAAATGTCTATTAACCTCTTTGGACCTGGACATCTGTCTTTTCATACAAAACTGCCTCTACGAAACCACCTAGCTATAGTCCAAACCAGGGATTGGAACCGGTTTTCTAGAAAAACCTCGAAATAGCTAAATATTTTTAAAAAAATACACTTTTTATGTAGTTTTCAACATTTTATGTAATTATTAAGTAACATCGTATTTTTTATTACTTCATTAACAAAAAAATATATACCGAAGAAAGAAAAAGAAGGCATTCGAATTGTTCTTTTGTATGGAGAAAAAACCGTTATCCAATCCCTGGCCCAAACGCTCCCAAGGCCCCAGCATTAGTTGTAATTGTTATATTAATCCTGTTATTTATGCCCATGGATAAAAGGAGAGGCCTTTGCCCAGCAGTAAACTGATATAGGCTAATGATATATGTATTTATTTAATCACTTTTTTTTCAGAGATCATCTCCACATGAACGCCACACAATGGGAGACACTCACAGAGTTTGTCAAATGGCTCGGCCGAGAAGGCAAATGTGTGGTTGACGAGACAGAGAAAGGCTGGTTCGTGGCCTACATCGACCGGGACCCTGCTGCCGTTGCTGCTATGGAGGCTAAGGCTAAGAAGGAGAAGATGGACAAAGATGATCAGGTAAAAAAATTGAGAAATTCCTGTTCAAAATAGTATTGTGCATAGTGAAGAGATCTGCACAGATAAATGTTAAATTACATTAAATAAAGTAACTGTATTTGTATTGATATTTTGTCACTCACACTCCCAGTTTAAGTCTGCTGTTACTAGGATATATCTGTAATTGTTCCTCATCTTTTTTTTATAATCCTGGTAATTTATCAAAACATTCTATCCTATATTTAACTATTTAACTTGTACACATTGTGTTCTTAGTGAGATATGTCCAAGGAAACATCTGTATCTTTGCATGTTTGTTTAATTACTCTGAAATATAAAATAAGTAAATAAATAATAACATTATTTTTGACTATGTTAATTAAAATGTCACACTAACAAACTCGCCAAACATCACCAGGGGGGAGGCGGGGGTCAAAAAGTAGCCGAAAAAACCTCGCATGATTTATTCATGAGCCCTTATGAACCAATTTGCAGTTTTTTTTATCGCCTGGGGTTCCAAAATGGTCCCTTTGGCAGCAAGTCAAGGTCTGATGATGGGATCTTGGAAAAATTGCTTCATCGTCATCATCATCATCAGCCTATGATAGTCCACTGCTGGACGTAGGCCTCCCCTATTAACTATACGTATAGACGCATTAGGAGGCTAATGCCCATAATCGCCACGCTGGCTGGAAAAATTGCTTGAATAAGTTAATTTTTTTTTACTTTGGTGATTATTATCTTACAGGAACGCATGTTAGAATTCATCCAGAAGCAAGTAGAACGAGGCAGGAAAGAAGGAGATGATGGGGCACCCTCGTACTCCGAGCTGAAAAGAGAAAGCAGTCAGGAGAGGATCTCTCTCAGTCTTAACCTGAAAAGGAAAACTGATGGTAAAAATCTGTCTCAGGCCTGAGGGCCGCATGTTATAAATACTACATTTTCAATACAGATGGTGCTTTTTTTCCGCAATAGTGTAGTTAGTAATTTGCCAGCCTCTATAGCCTAGTTGGTAGTGACCCTGCCTACGAAGCTGGAGGTTCCGGGTTCGAATCCCGGCGAGGGCATTATTTGTGTATTTATTTATCACAAATATTTGTTCCTTGGTCATGGCTGTCTATGTATTTAAGTATCTATATGTATCGATCTATTATATATATCGTCGCCTGGTACCCATATCACAAGCCTTAATTGAGCTTACCGTGGGACTAGGTCGATGTGTGTAAGATGATGCTTTTTTCCGCAATAGTGCGAGAAGTGGTTAATTTTTTGTTAGATCGAAATTTCCGGGGCCACCTGTACTGAAAAACGTCGTACGACACACATGCGAAAAGGAAAATCGTAACTTCCTTCGGTCGTGTCGTCACTAAGTTTCATATGATTTCATTTTTTTCGCACTTGTATCGTAATGTACTATTTTCAAATCAGGAATTTAGCATATTTACCGTCTTATTATTAGTTATAAAAATAATAATGGATAGTTACCTCTGACTTCATATTTCATATTACCTGTTATTTTAAACGATTTACCTGTAGCAATACTAAATAAAATAGGAACAATAGATAATACTGTTAAATATAAAATAATCAGTTAATCACTTAATAAATTAGTGATTCACTAATTAAGTGATTAATTGGTTTTTCTGCCCTCCGGCCGGCACACAGCACTTTGCCGGCCGCTACGCTAAACGAAGTTGCCGCCTGCCGGCTCTGTTGAGCAGAAAAATATTTCCAGACATTTCCCACTTAAACGGCCTTGGCATGTAATCTACTAATTTAAAATTATTTTACATTTAACAGTATTATCCATTGTTTCTATTATTATTATATACAGACAATGATGATGTTGCAGACAAAAAACCGGAACTGCTGACATCTGCATTGACATCCAAAACTAAAGAAGAATCCAGCAAGAAACCCAAAGAAGACTCCAGCAGTAAAAAGATGAAAGAAGAAAAAGACAGAAGCAAAAAGAATGCCCTTGAAGAGATTATGGAGATGGAGCAGCGGGCTAAGGAAAAGAATAAAAGGTAAGAATTAATATAATTACATTAATTACCAAATTAAAAAAACTTCTTTTACTGATTTCTCGAAGTTCCCATCATCAGACCCCAACTTTGTGCCAACGGGACCATCTCGGGGTACGGGAGATTTTGTGCCAACGGGACCATATCATACACGTTCGATCACAAAAATAAATTTTAAAATCGGTTCACGATTCTCGGAAATATCAGGTAACATACATACAACAACAAAAAAATTCAATCTTATTGAGAACCTCCTCCTTTTTTTGAAGTCGGTTATATAATCTTAAATAATTGATTAATCACTAATTAAGTGATTAACTGATTATTTAAGATTGTTTTATATTTAACAGTATTATCTATTGGGGCTATACCAGTTTTATTAAAAAAATATACTTGAAAATCTGTTGACTATTCTCGGAGATATCGTGTATCATTCATTACAAAGTCAATCTATTGTGACGAATCAATCTATTGATTCGAGGTTCAATGAATGCTCTCGCCGGAAATATATCATTTTGATCCCTCGTGACACAATCTACTATTTAGAATGAAATTAGGTAATTATAAATAAAAATAAAACCGCCTTCAAAAATACGCTGGAACTAAAATGTGCAAAATAATTTTTGTTCAAGGATTTTCTACCCGAACCTTTAAACCTTTTACCCTATTCATTATTTCAGAAGCAATCATATTTTACCTTATTTCATTGAGATAAAATATGATTGCTTCTGATCTCTTTGAAGTCGGTGCCAGCCCAAATAAGTCCACAGGCTACATCAGACACATATTTTAGGGTTAGTAAATACCCTTCTAAATATTATGAAGTGTAGGTACGTAATATTATTCAGTTTTTTAACAAGCTGACCGAGATAGTACAGTCGCCATCAGATATATAGTAGCGGTCGAGGTCCTCAAATAAATCGGAGCAACGTAAAATTTCAATAAATTCGTTACGTGAGAAAAGGACAATAATTAGAGGCATGTAATTCGTCACAAATTTAGGAGCAACCACTTTTCAATTAATTCGTAACGTATAATTAGGCAAAAATATCGGAACACAGATATAATCAGAAATATCTGAGCAGTCAGGGTGGTCGTAAATATCTCAACATTTATGGAAAATATACCTTAGTGTCATATACACATCGCTTTAAATTCTTTATGGTCAGCCACAAGTCTTGAATAGGTTGTCAATAATTTGAATTTAGAACAGAGTGGTTTGTTGTGACGTTCTTCGAAAAGAGTAGACATTTGTCATCGTGACAAATATATTTCTGTCTCTTTCGCAAATTGGACAGATATTAATATTATGCCTATGTCATTAAAATGAGTTATCTAGTTAACCGCTGTTTTGATGTATTGCCAAAATTGGCAAAGGTAGAACAAGGAGCAAAGCAAACCTACATTTCGTGAGAAGATGTCGGGTACTCGGCGGTGGCGCAATAAATAGTTCGAGTAATAATTATATTGAAGTAGGTATTATTAAACAGCGATTACAATGGGATTTGAAAGTACCTACTGCTGACACAACAGTGTATAAGTCAATCTAGAACATATTCATAGTCATACAGGGTGGCCAAATAAGATATGTACACTTTATTTTCGAAATTTTATTCCATACATAACACAAAAAATATAACATCACTAGTTAATTAAAATTATTTTGGGTCGGCAATTACACATGGAAAATAATCAGACAAATATCCACCCCCAGTAGCATCGCAGATGCCAACCCTTTTCATCGCATTTTTCATCACTTTCACACATTTCCGGCGTTATTTCAGTGATCGTGGTTCGAGTATTTTGTTTTAATTGCTAAAGGTTCGTTGGCCAATTAGAAAAAACAAATCCTTTTATATAACCTCATGGGAAAAAAATCAGGAGCTGTCAAATCAGGCGATCTTGGGGGCCGGTTAATGTTACCTTTTTATTACACTTGCTGTCTAAGCGCGCCATTGCTTGCATGCATAGCGAGAGTAATAGAAAAGTGAAATTCCCTAGGGAGTAATAGAAATGTCAGTACGTCATTTAATAATATTTTGTCTTAAAACTTATTTTTTTGAAAGAAAAATTCTAAAACTATAAGACATACTAAGTAGTATTTGTTTTTAGGGACCATAATTAATTATCTATCATCGATTTTGATAAAAAAACTGCATTTATACATTAGAAAAAAACGTGTTGAATATGTGAAAACAATGTATTTTATTAATTTTAGACATCATGCTTCTTAGGGGATATGATTCCTAAAAACAAACACTACTACTCGTATGTACATATTTACTGCTTAAGACTTAAGACCTGCACAATGGATATCCGAATAGAAATGGTGCAGATAAGTTTATTTTTTCAAAACAACCGGATTCGATTCCCCTTCTGGGTAGTTTTTTTTTTTTCAAATATATTAATGCAGTTTTTCTGTTTATTAAAATCGATGACATGGTTCCTAAGAACATATTTTCGTATATCCGATAGTTTCAGACATTCCCATACTGACTGATTTTAATGAGCCACCCTGTATTTTAGTAAAGCAACAATAGCATACACATATATATATATATATATAATATCATATATCTATAGTATCACTGTTACTCATGTCAAGCCTCCGCAGGCTACATCTACCGCTTACTATCGGACGGTCCGTGTGCTTGTTTGCCACCAACATACAATTATCACTAATAATACATGTGCGAAAAGGAAATTCGTAACTCGTGTAGATTTAAAGCACTCCCTTCGGTCGTGCTTTAATTTATCTCCACTCGTTCCACTCCACTTAATTTTTTTCGCACTTGTATCGTAATTTACTATTTTTGACATTCGTTTTTTTAATTCATAGACCAGGTAAGGTCTTGAGTCGATATAGATTCCCAATTTTTTTTTTTTCGTTTTATTATGTAACTTTTATTGATATTTATACAAACTACAAATACAAAATTTTATTTAAAAAGTATAACTAAACTAAAACTACATAAAATCTAAAATAAAACTAAATAAAATCTAAAACAGGCCCCTGCGGCATGGTACCCAGGACGCTGGCAGCATTTCCTCGCTGGATTGCCAAGCTAATGCGTTGAGCGAGGAAGCTGCCAGCTCTTGGGTCTCCCGTGGCGTCTCTGAGTCTCTTCGATAGGTCTTTGAAGAGACTCAGAGCGCTAGGACCCCACGGACCAAAGGTCTCGACGCCGAAAGGAACGAAATTATCCGAGACCACTGTATTTTCCCACCTTGGCTTTTTCGGCCGCCTCTGCTGCTGCCGCTGCCCTCGCAGAGGTTCGGTGGAGATGAGACGGGGCTAGCGTGTCTACACAGGTTGCATCCCACACCAGCACCCGTCCCATACTCCACGGAACCAAAGACATACCATCAGGTCTCTTGCCTTCAGTTCTGGATATGGACTTTCGGAAAGTCGTTACAATTTTCACAAGGTTTAGAACGATTTTCGTAAATTCTTGATATGAGGTTCGACCTATGTTGGAATTTCGCTACAATTATCGTATTTTTGTGACAATATATAACTTTGCTTCGCTTAAAAGACGGTATTTATTGTTGATTGCTAAAAGTTCTTGCAATATATTTGAAACACAAACGACCACACGGCCCGTCTGATGACAAGTGGTAACCGTAGCCCGTGGACGCCTGCAATGGGAGAAACAGTCAATTTACAATTCTAGGACTTGTCACCGTGGTAAAATAGGATCCGCAAATGACTGTTCACCCTTTATACTTTTTTAGTTTCGTTCAAATAAATCATTTTCTAGCTTTACGATTTTATTTACTTATCCCATATTAATATGATTACATAAATAAAAAATCAAAATTGAATTTATGCATTTTTCGATAATGATGCTTGAAAACTTCTCTTTTATCTAGGAAACTCATTTACTCACCCACAACTGTTGTGGGTGATTTTGTGATGTGATTGTGACGGCACTGTTACAGTGCCGTCAAAATCATCTTTGACATTGACAACTTAAAGTAGTAGTAGTGACAACATAGTAACAAATTAAAATAAACTATGTGACGCAGACTTAAGGTGTATTTCTTATAAATGTTCCGATCTTTATGATCATCCTGGCTGCTTCGATATCTTTGAGTCATGTTTGTTCCGATATCTTTACCTACTTGTACGTAACGAATTTATTGAAATTTTACGTTGCTCCGATTTATTTGGGGACCTCGATCGCTACTATATATCTGATGGCGACTGTACAGTCACGTCTAAAAGTATGTATACATAATAAGATTTGAAAAATATGTAGCCACACATTTTCATCCAAAATATGTATCTATTACTGACACCAAAAAATGGTATTCATTAAACTGTTTCAGTATTATGTAATCACATAATGCTTCAGAAAGTTGCATACTTAAATAAATTACATATGAATGTATCCTCCTCGTAGTCAAAAATAAGTCTACATGAATTTCCTTATACATTTAACCACACTAATTTGGCAAATATTTGTATACGTCGTTTGATTCATAGATAATATTATTATGTAAACACCATTTGAAATTTTGACGTGTCTAAGTGTAATCGATTTTAAAATGAAGTTTCTTCCATGTGGCCAGTGACTTTCTTTTATAATATGGAACCTATCTAAAGCTACAAATAGGTAGTGGCTGTTTATGAAACTCATAAGTATTATAATTTTATATTTATTATTTATTTATTATAAAAAAAAATTATATTAGTTACTAAAATTAAAACTACTATTTTATGACTGAAAGAGAGAAGAAATGTTTTGTTTGTCAAGCATTATAAAGTAAATACCACTTGTAAATCTGTATTTTTTCTTATTACTTTCTTAGGGCAATTCGAAATAAAGAAGTTTGGGTTTGAAGTGCTGGTAATAAATAATAAATTCAAGATAGACAACTGTCTATCAATATAATTCGATGACAATTATAAAAATATAGGTTCGGTTCTTGAAAATATAGGAGAACACGACTCTATTTTCAAGACATTAGAGTACATGTTCAGATATTTTTGAGAACCCTGAATAATATATATATTTGTGATGGCCAGAATGACATGTTAGGGGCATATTTCTCCTGTTAGTTGCAAAATGCCGTTCCGATTTTGACTGAGTAGAAAAAACTTGATATTATTAAAATAAAAACAAATAAATGCTTAGGGCACTTTTCTGTGAATGACCCTAAACTGAAATACACCACCACAACTACAACACAACTGAACTGAATACAACTGAGCTCAATCTAAAAATTTGGACTGTCAAGTGCGTAATAGAATAATCGTGAGATAGATGTATGCAGTGACAAGTCTGCACTGTTTTCGTGAATTGTCAAATCAGTTAATTATACAACTTACGATTCTATGCCAGTCAGACAAGGTTAGTTTTTGCTGTCTGAATACATATTTATGAATCAAACAGCGTATATAAATATTTGACAAATTGGTGTGGTTACATGTAAACGGAAACCATTCATGTATACTTATTTTTGACTACGAGGTGAATACATTTAAATGGAATTTATTTAAGTATGAAACTTTGTGAAGCATTTTGTGATTACATAATACTGAAATAGTTTAATGGATACATTTTTTGGTGTCAGTAATAGATACATATTTTTGATACAATATATGACTACATATCTATGCAACCTTGTTTTTGTATACATATTTTTAGACGTGACTGTACCATTGGCACCAAGTTGGGGTTTGATGATGGGATCTTGGAGAAATCGAGGGATCTCTTCAAATGTTATAAGTACCTACATGTATGGCGCTTTTGGTAATTTTCATTCATTTAAAAGAATTTACATTCAGAAAGAAGGATTAGAGGATCCAATGATGGAAATAAATCGAGGATCTTGGAGAAATCGGTTGAAGTCGGTTTTTAAATTTTTAATTTGGTGATTATGTTGTTCTATGGCTTGGCACCGACTTCAATGAGATCAGTGGGGTACCTAGCAATCATATTTTATTTCAATTAATAGGGTAAACGGTTTAAAGGTTTGGGTAGAAAATCCACCAACCAAAACCAAATAGGCTACTTGACCCATTTTTAAAGTTTGTCTTATATTATTAATCATTGTCTGATTAACAGAAAAAAAATATAAATATATTTTTTCACGACCTAGAAAATCGCAAAAACTTAAAATTTAACCTTTCGTTACCGCGCGAAAACGATACTAGCCATGTTAATGCTTAGATTATCTGTGGTGTGACGTCACTCAAACATTTAAGTATTAACAGACGTTCGAATATGGTCCGCACCGCACCGCAAACTTGGTCCGCTCCGTATCAAAATCGGTGGCGTGTTCAGCGGTCCGCTGACATTATTATTATTATTGACGGTGCGGTCGGTTCGATGGTTTTCCCACAGGATTTGTTGCGGTCCGTACCAAGTTCGCTCGTGTGGACGGCGCCACCGCACCGTTCCGCGCTTTATTTGTAGGTAATTAATTAAAAGTAAACAAAAAATTCGAAAATTTTCCAAGCAATTCAGCAAATGCATCAGAATTCATGCGAAAATATGTACGAAAATCTGCGTCATCGAGGTCTCTAATAAGTCGCATATAACTATATGACTCTCCTCCGCCTTTTAAATAAAATTTTGGCCATTCTTTTATTTTTTTTTCCTGTCTATTAATTGGTGTTGTAGCGACGATGGTTGCCACAACTAACGCGATTTTAGCTTTTTTGGATAAAATCGGAGGCATATCGACGTGATCACTGTCTAGTAGCACGAAAAGCGCTGGACCGTTTTTGAACGGTGCGATGGTGTGGCGAGCCGACCGCACTTAGGAAGCGGACCAAGTTCGCGGTGCGGAGTGGACCATATTCGAACGTCTATTAATACTTTTAGATTCGACATGAAGTTAGTTTAAGATCCCATGACGTCACATCATGGCCGACACCGTTTTCAGAGTACGAAATTAAAAAAATAAAACAAATTTTTCAATAAAAAATATGTACCCATCAAACACTTTTAATACACCGTAATCGAAAAATATTGATCTTTTCAATAAATACTACTAAAAATAATAATTTTTTGCACTAAATTTGATATGAGTCAAGTAGCCTATTATTTTGCACATTTTAGTTCCAGCGTATTTTTGAAGGCGGTTTTATTTTTGTTAATGGAAATATTTTATTTTTTGCTTTTTAGTAGTATACATATATGAAATAGGTACCTACAGTAAAATAAATTGTTTCAAGTACCCTTGTCGCAGTAATAATCCTCAATATTCGGTTCACAATAATGTCACTGAAAGAATTCAAAATAAATTTATAAAATGGATGAAATACAAGTTTGAATCTTTTGTTGGTGATAATATTTTAAGTCTTAAGCTGCGCAGAGAACATAAAGATCAGGTATTTTTGTTTAAATTATTGAATCATTCAATTGAGTCGCAATATCTTATTAGTAATATCTCATATAGATGCACTAGTACTCGAACTAGGACAAATGCACTGTTTGCAATTCCTTTCTGTCGTACTAAATATTTAAAAAATTCTTATTTAGTTAGAGCGTGCTCTTCATATAATTCTAATTACTCAAATCTAGACTTGTTCAATATGAAGCTTGGTAAATTTGTTTCATCGTTAAAAAGTCATGTCTAAGTTTTTTTTTTTTTTCGTAATAAAATTGTGTTATAATAAGTTTATTCCCTCTTACAAATGTCAAATATGTTATAAAATAAAATATAATTTATAGTGAAGGTACCTACTAGCTACTCAATGTTCATACATTGTAGGTATTGCTAACGCATGTCGAGTGATGTTACTTTATAAACTTTCTTCTTTTTCTTTTTGTTTTTTCTATATTGATTAATAATGTATTTTCAGTTTATATAACAAGTTCTCGTTGAGCAATTTCTGCTTTATACCATTAGTGGAAACTGTTTTGGCTAATGTATTAGTCCCATAATTTCATAATACTGTATTATTGTACGATGTTTGTTTCCCAATAAAGAAAATAAAATAAAATAACCAATATGAAAGTTACCTACTAGGAACGGGAGGCCCAGTGCGTAGGAGGGCCAGAATATAACCAGAACCAGCATAAATCTACGCTAAGCGGGGGTCGACTCCTAATCGTTAAGGAGTTGTACATTCCATCATCAGCTGACCAACATGAGACTGTTTTTTTTTTTATACCACGTCGGTGGCAAACAAGCATGCGGCCCGCCTGATGGAAAGCAGTCACCGTAGCCTATGGGCGCCTGCAACCCCAGGGGTGTCACATGCGCGTTGCCGACCCAATAAAAACTTGTACACTCCTCTTTTGAAGAACCCCATACTGTAGTCCAACGGGAAAACCTCGGCAGGGAGCTCATTCCACAGACGGACCGTCCGCGGGAGGAAGTTCCTCTGAACCCGCACGGTGCGCGACCATTTAGGTTGCAAGGTGTGAGGATGAGCGCCCAGTCGGTGGCGAGCGGTGCGATGACTACTAGACTCAAATAATATATTAATAGCTTTCCAAAATATATGAAACATGTTGTATTTAAAGAACTATGCCTAAACTCCGTCTCAACGTTAAGGAATGTCAGCCTTCCATCATCAGCTCACCAACAACACTATGATTACCTAAACGCAAACACTCGAATAGCTTCCAGAATATATGATATATGTTATATTATATTTAAAGAATTATTCCCCAACTCCTAATCGCTAAGAAGTTGTACCTTCCATCATCAGCTCACTAACTTAAGATGCTCATTATTAGACGGAAATACTTGAATAGCTCTCGAAAATAAATGAAAAATGTCATGAATGCCTACAATATTTGAAGAGATATCCCTCGATTTCTCCAAGATTCCATCATTAGATGGACCCGAAGACAATGGGACCAACTAGAAGGTAAACCCTTTCAAACAAAAAATATTTTTTTAGTACAGATGGTGCCTTTTTTAGGCTCTAGTGCGAGAAGTGTGTCATTTTACGTCAGGTCCAAAACTTCGGAGGGCCATCTGCACTAAAAAACGTCGTACGAGACACGTGCAAAAACGAAATTCGTAACTCGTGTCGATTTAAAACACTCCCTGTCGGTCGTGTTTTAAAACATCACCACTCGTTTCGAATTTTATGTTTTTCGCACGTGTGTCGTAATGTACTATTCCAAACCGGTCCACGCGTTTTCGAGTAATCGGGGAACATACGTAAAAAAAAGACTTCGTCGAATTGTAAACCTCATTTTTTGAAGTCTGTTAATAAATAAAGAAATGCCCTCACCATGTATATGTGTCAAACCAGGACTGCCAGCCTCCCAGGCAGAGTCGATACCAACTGAACTATGTAGACCGTCATGTTTTGCCTTAACGCATCTAATTATAGAATTGTGATAAATTCATGGTGACATTCCATTTTGTGAAAGATAGTAATATAATGATTCGTTTACATTTAATAGTTATCTATGTTTTTCCAATATGTACAAATTGTCTAGTCATTGGTCATTGTGACATTTGTGACTATTAGGGAACCTTTTAGCAATACTTTTACATTATTTGTAAGCTTTTTCTCAAACTTACAACATTATAATAGGCTGACTTTATTCTTCAAGTTTCAGTTGAGGCTTGGAGGATAGGTCGTTAGTGGAATGTCATACAACTCTGGCAGGCCTAGGCCTGTTAAATCCTGTTTCCATTCCATATAAATAAATTGTGGCACAGGCATCATGTCATTGAGCCATTAAAAAAACACTAACGGCTCATCACATGAGTTAGAATGCAACCTGGCTCGTCTTGTTTTTTGGTGCATTTTGAAATTTTTCTGCCCTCCGGCACATTGCCGGCCGCTGCGCTAAACTAAGTTGCCGCCTGCCGGCTCCGTTGTGCAGAAACATAGTATACAGTACACACCTCGGCCGTTAAATGGAAAAGCCTCGGATTACACATCGTCCAGGACATTTCCCACTTAAACCGCCTTGGCATGTAATGTACTATTTTTCTATCATGTAATATTCATGTTTCTTTCTTTGTTGTCATGTGCCTGATTTAATCAATGAATAATTAAAAAAAAATTAAATTGTCGTTAGATTGATTTGCAGCAACGAAAATGTAGAACGCTTAAAAAAATTACCTATAATGTATGGTAGTTAATAAGAGCGTTTTAATCATGACTCGCTATTTTTATATCTGCGGAGTCATCTGATGATAAAGTTAGGTATTTCTTAGATTGATTGAAAATTCAGGAAATTCCGGTACAATCTGATGTTAATAATGATTCCACTTGTGCTTGAAATATTTGCATGTTTCTAGTATTTTCTATGATAGTTTAGCTGTGGCTACATGTTATCACTCTAGAGATGTGCCGACTAGTCGGGAAAGCAGACTATTCGGCGTCTTTTGTAATCTACGAACAAATAAAACATGGAAGCCGCACGCCATACTAAAGTGCCTTTCTAAAACGGTCCTGAATTTTAGTTGACAAGTGTCACCCCCTCTTCAACGCATCGGTAATGAATTTCAATATCAACTTATAAAAAATTAAACTGCCATTTAAAAATAGTTGTGATTGGTCCATCAAAGTTTTGTTTGGTTATACTCACAGATGTCATACACATAGATCAAGCAAACGCATCTACTTAGCGTGTCAAATGAACTCAGTGAAATCCACTGAGTTGTCCGTCTTTAATTCCAGCTTGCAGCTTTCGGGCGTCAAATTTTGTAAGTTGAAGTGAACAAAAACATTAATAATGCCTCCTTAAGTAATATTAATTGCAACAACACAAAAAAATATGAATACTCAAGGGCCTGAGACATATTTAAAATCATAGGCAAGTAGCAACTTTGGGAGCCTGCCGTTTTCCCAAAAAGAATTTGGTCAAAGGACCATGGGCATATTTGTATGGAGAGTGGACCAAGAACCAACAGAGATGAAAGTGGTGTCATTAAATAGGTATTTATATTTATTTCATTTCATTCTATGGGCACTATGTTCTATTCCATTGCAAAACGGAGATATTTGTATTTTAGTCAGAGTAAATACTATGATGAATGGTGTCTGTACGACGGTGATTTACTTAGAGAGTGCCCGCAGAACGCCTAACTCATATAAAATTATCCAATGGAATTCAACTTTGCACCTATAGAATGAAATAAAGTACATAAACAGACCTTTTTAATGACACTACTCCCAACTCTGTTGGTTTTTGGTCCATTTTGACGCATAGTCCTTTCATTACCCAAACAAATTTTAGCAAATGTTTTATTTGTCAATGCTATTTTTGGCAAGTTTACAATACGCATATCTTCATTCGGTCATTTGCTAAATGTTTTATTAAGGCACAAAAAAATTACACAATAAACATTTAGTCAAATTACTTGCTATGACAAAATCAACTTAGATTGGTTAGGTTTCTAGGCTAGGGCGGAGTGAAAAGCGTTGTCTAAAAAGTACTTAAGTATTTTTAATTAATTGTTTACGCATGCTCATTTGTGCAAAACTTAAAAAAGGGGGGACGGGGGGCGAAGCCCCGCGCATTAAAAAATAACAAATTGTAGTTCCCCCACCCTAACCTGGATAGGTTCGTTAGGTACCTTTTATCCCTTAGAGCAGAAATAGAAACCCCGCGCAGCGGAGTTTCGTCGACCAGTTCCCAGAGCCCGTTCGCAGAGTTTCTCGAACGCTTGTAAATAGTAGCTAGTATTCGAAAAAACTAATAATTATTACTGTGTTTGAATATTCCATTAAATAATATTATCATTTGCCTTATTTTTATTCACGTAAAATATGTTTTGCATACTGAAACATTTTACTAAATGTAAATTGGTCAAAACACTACTTGGTAAGTGATTCATTGCCTTAACATTCTTAAACTAAGTAAAACGTTTGCGTAACATTTTTTTGGGAAAAATAATATTGGCAAATCTTTATTTGGCAAATGAAATTTTGGGAAACATTTTTTGGTAAAACATTAGTAACCCAGCAACTTTAGTACAAAATCTGACACGCTCGGCCGCCATACATGAATGAACTTGTCTATTCTATCCAAATCTAATTCTGTGGTTATACTATTAACATTTGTCCAAGATGTTGCGTCGCGTGAGGTGTAAGTAAAGCGCTATGTCCTGCCCATCTTGGCACAATTTAACAATTTGTTTTGGGGGCATTTTTGAGCTGGCGTTAGACGTCCATGTTATATATGGTCGCAGGTAGTCACCGATTAGTCGGCAGTCATATACCTAAAATTACATTTTAAATTTTGTTGTAATCAACATAGTATTACGAAATAACAGTCAATCATACATCTATCGCAGTAGGTGAGTTAAGTACTAGAACTAAGCATGATCACCTAAGTCAAAGTTAACATAACAAAAGATGTTTATTTTTGTTTTTACATTATTTATTATTCAATGTTTTGCTAACAAAATATAATTAAAATAAAAACCGTAATCAGAATCAGGCGCGTTAGGCAAGGCGAACTGAAAGTAGAAAAAACCTACGATTGGCATATATGGCCGACTAGTCGCCCGTTTGAAGGCACTGGTCTCACCGCGAGCGACTAAGCTATGAACTGTTGGCTATAAACACGAACAAAAGATACGCACTCCCATGTAAATAAATACACGGCGATACTCGCCCGGCTATCAGCTATCACCGCCGGGCGAGTATCGCCGTGTCTCTTTTTTTTACACGGGAGTTTTGGCTTAGTAGCTTGCGGTGAGACCAGTGCCAAAAGCCGATTAGTCGGCTATAGTCGGCATAACCCCTAGTCAGCCCATCACTCTTATTTTACATGACAATGTGTGTCCCCCTCTCTAACTTTTGATCCGTGGGTCCAAAAACTATGACAAAAATCACAAAAAGTGGGCTTATATAATGCTTTAAAATAAAACTATTTCGAACATAATCGTTTTCGAATAACTACGGAACCCTATAATGAGTATGGTCTTGATCGGTTTTTTTATTATTTGAAAGCTGATGCTTACCGAAATCAGCCTCCGTAGCTTAGTTGGTAGTGACCCTGCCTACGAAGCTGGAGGTTCTGGGTTCGAATCCCGGCGAGGGCATTCTTTGTGTATTTATTTATCACAAATGTTTGTTCCTTGGTCATGGCTGTGTATGTATCTAAGTATCTATACGTATCTATCTATTATATATATCGTCGCCTGGTACCCACAACACAAGCCTTAATTGAGCTTACCGTGGGACTAGGTTGATTTGTGTAAGATGTCCCAAGATATTTATTTATTTATTTATTTACCGATTGGTCCCATTTTCATTTGTGCTTTATAACTTATTATTGTTGGATCTTTGCTATAAGTGCAACATATGTTTATCTTAACCTATTCCGATTTTTTGCACAGATTTACGAAGTGTTTCAGTTTATACCCAACCTGACTTTGTGTATTGCTTAATTAAGTAGATATAGATAAAAATATTTATACACGTGTAAGTACTTATCTAGGTAACGCTTATTTACAATACCGAATTTAACAAGTCATGCTGATTGGTATTTAGTACATCATCGTGATTGTGCACTTTATATTTAACATGGACGCCAAGAACACCTAAAGGTCTCGTTTCCTGTCGTGTCTACCACCCCAGCATCGCATAAAGTCATGGTAGACACTGTCCAAGGAATTGGCTATGTAAAGTTTTCTGAAGGTATGAATTTTATATTTTTCCGTGATAGCCGTCGTCTTAAGGTTCAAAAAAATGCCGGTCTATTATTTTTAAACCCTATAATTTGTGTGCAATCTTTTTTTAAGTGAGTGAGAGGACAAATGTCACCTCACTCACTTTTTTGTTTATGTTGGCACAACAAAGTGGCTCCACTCCACCTGATCGTTAGTGAAAAGTAGAGCCCAAATCGCGGCGGCAACGAACAGGAGACAAGCAGTAACCTGTCAGTTAAAAAAATATTATTAACAATTTATCATCATCATCATCATCATCATATCAGCCGAAAGACGTCCACTGCTGAACATAGGCCTCTCCCAACGATTGCCACAATGACCGGTCCTGCGCCACCCGCATCCAGCGGACTCCTGCGACCTTCACCAGGTCATCATTCCACCTTGTGGGGGGGCCTACCCACGCTACGCCTTCCGGTACGTGGCCGCCAGTCAAAACAATTTATAAAAAATAAAAATAAAAGAGCCGCATTATCTTGAACCTTAAGACGACGACAGGCTATTAGGAGAATATACAGGGTGGCCCATTCAAATCGGTCAGTATGGCTTAAGACCTACACAAACGATATCTTAATAGAAATAGTGTACGTTTATTTTTTAAAGACAACCGGGTTCCAAATGTATGAATGCGATTTTTCTTTTTATCAAAATCGGTGACATGGTTCCTAAGAAAAAATCTTCGTATGTCTTATAGTTTCAGACTTTTCCATACTGACCGATTTGAATCGGCCACCCCGTATAATATTCATACCACCAGAAAACTTTACATAGACAATTGTCCAGATGAGATTTCATTAGTTGAGATATGACCACTTCGGTGTGGCCTGTCCATTGCCACTTCAGCTTGCTATGTTGATGTCGGTGACTTTTGTTCGTTTACGGATCTCCTCATTTCTGATTGGATACGTAGAGAAACCCTGAGCATAGCCCTCTCCATAGCGTTGTTGAGTGACTGAGCTTTGAGTTCAGATGAGGCCGTAGTG
>JALPQI010008589.1:0-47842 GCA_025490895.1 Thaumatotibia leucotreta
GATCAGACATAAGTTTGACAAGTTGATCGTAAGTTTTCACTGACGGCTTATCCGGGGTACACAATGTCACCAATAAATCATAGCTTTCCGCTCCCATTGCGGTAATTAACAATGGCACTCGACGTGTATCCGGAATCTCATTCACTATAAAATATTGCTCCAGCCTATCTACATAAGTCGCCCAACTGTCTTTGTGCCGATCGAACGCATCCATCTTGCCAACCGAAATTTTTGCCATTCTGTTCGCACAAGATAGCACAGTACACTTCTACGTTCACGCACTCGCCGGTTCGATCACGACTCGTCGCCAGTTTATTGTGTATGTTCCCGAGGGGTCCAGGAATTATTATTTCAGAGGATTTGGGAGCAGCAATAAAACATCGACTCCGTTTAATCGTATCTATATTCGGACTGACATTTAAGGGATGCAACCACCTTCAAGTCGGCGCTTATAAACTTATAACTACCCTATATCTACATACATAACAACGAGTATCTATAGTCTTTAACGTAATTAAATTCCAATACACGTCAAAAAAATTACCAAAGATGGCGAAATGTCACGCTCTCCCACGTCATTACTATTGTGACGTTTCAGAAATAACCAACCATCGGTACACAGCAATGTTAATAAATTAATACAACTCATATATATTGTATTGTGTAAATCGTGATAAAGGTCATCCTAAATTTAAGATATATTATGTTTTAATGTATTAATCGCGTTACACTTCTCGGTTTGGTACTGTCGACAAAGCTACTAGCTTTTGTCGTTGTTTCCGTCCGCGTTTAGATTATTTTTAAATCTGTGAATTACCAGACATAAATTCTTAGGATATCACATCACTTCCGCCATCATCATCATCAGCCTATACCTATCTACTGCAGGACATGGCTTCTGCTATTTTACACCATCTAGCCTTCCATAGGGAAGTCCCATCTAGGTTTATGTGTTGCACATAGATAGCTTTACAATATAGGTACTAAACCTAATAAACTGAATCGGATTCCAATGTACGTCAAAAAAAAAACCAAAGATGGCGAAATGTCACAGTGACACGTGTTATCGTCATTGTAACGTTTCAGAAAAAAAAACAACCCTAACAAGTTTTCCTAAATATTTAATCACACATTACGAGACTATTAATTGGTACCAAATGTTGTTAAATCCTGAGTTATTGCCATTGTAATTTAAACTTTTCTCCGATAAAACAATTAAATTAAATATCTTTTTTTGCGACAAGTATTTAAATAAGATTTTTTAATTAAGAAGTAGATTCAAATGTTGTCTTTAACAATATACAGGGTGGGCCCTGTAACTAAAGCAAAAAATGAAACGGTACACTAATAACCCAATAAATAGTCATAATTTAATAGTTAAAACTTAAAAAAAAAAAATTTTTTTTGAAAAAAAAAATTTTTTTTTTTCTTTTTTTTTATGTACTTTTACTGCAGTCGACTTATACCCAAAAAAGTTAAATCGGTGTAACACAAAAAAAAATTTTTTTTTTGGTAAACCAGTTAAAAAACCATGAGTTCAAAAAAACTTTTTAGCTCATTTAGTTTTATGTCCACTGAACTACCAATTATGTTTAATCATTAATAAGGTACAATGTTGTGATACCTAGATACATCACTCATAGGTCGTAACTTTAACATACTGTTTCTCCTTAATGGATAACTTTAAAACACTGGGACCTTTTGCGAATAACTAGAGGCAGTCAGAGGAGTCTTCCATTTGATTTTTTGCTTTAGTTACAGGGCCCACCCTGTATACATATAAAATAAGCAGCTACCTATAACATTTAGACAAGTGAAAATTTAACGAACCACCTAATATTTCATTTTAATGGCAATACTTTTTGACAAGTATTGGAATCTAAATAGGTTTCCAGGTATACACAAAAAACAACAGGTATTTGAACTAATATATTCCGCTAGTTACGCGGTATTGCACTATCGACGATTAATAGTGTCTGCTCAGTATTCTCCATAATCGCTTTTTGTTTCCAAACACATTTAGTACGTGTATTAAATACAGTATATTGTGTTGTTATTAATTCTAACTAATAGTGTATATTTATACACATTCTGATTTATCGTCCGTTATCACGCAACTTGTATATTTAACCTTTCAAACATTTAAAGTATCTATTAAAATTAGAGCACCTCGCACCTTTAGAATGAAAGTGACCTAATTCTAAATTTTCGAATAAGGAATGTTAAGCTTTTAGGAGTTACTAATTAAGTACATAAATCATCATTCCAAAATTTTGAATTAGGTCACTTTCCTTCTAAAGGTGCGACCTATACAGCCTGTGTATGACATGGGAGCTTTCTCTCCATAAGTATTAAATACTACCTACTAAGTAAACGGCTTCCGTTTATCTCTTTGAAAATGATCTAAATAACCGAAAGATCAATAGCCACTAAATTATTATAATTCATTATATATTTTTTTTCAGGGTCGCCCTCGAGATCCCTAACATCGTTTGTCCTAAAATCACTTGCCCGAACTGTTTTGCACTAATGGGCATTAGCCCTATCGATCAGTTGCAATAACACTCATTTTCCATATTTTCCATAATGTAATGATTGCCCTAAAACTCACTTGCCCAAATCATTTTTTACCATAACTCTTAAAAACCCTAATGTTATTTTGCATATTCTTCGAAATCCCTAATAACGTTTCACCTCATGTCATTTAGCCTAAATGTTGTTGTCCTAAGAGACAGAAGCCCTAGCGATCAAAAGCCATAACAATATTTATCCATAATGTCGGTAATAAGTTGCACATTTTTTTTTTATTTATTTAGCGTGCAGAATGCTAATCCAGTTTAGTAGAAAAAACTTTTCCCCAAAATCAAAAATGGCCGAGATAATCGACCTCAAATTTAATAAAAAAATTGGTTTTGGTCAAAATTACGATGAATGTCGTGTTATTCTGATACCTATTTATTCAAGAATTACATCAAACAATGGGGACTAAATCTGCAGTGAGCGAGCGAAGCGAGCGAACAAAACCTTCCGGGGCAGATCCGACTCGGATAGGTTAGGTTAGAAGACTAAGGCGGGAGCTTTGCTCCCGCCTTAGTCTTCGAGGTTATTTTTTTTTTTTGCAACCCAGAAAAACTTTTCCCCGAAATCAAAAATGGCCGAGATATTCGACCTAAAATTAAAAAAAAATGGTTTTGGTCAAAATTACGATGAATGTTGTGTTATTCTGATACCTATTTATTCAAGAATACATTAAATAATGGGGACTAAATTTGAGTACAAATATAGGATAAACTACAATAGGCCATACAAAGTTAGGAAAAACGATTATTAGGATTATCGATCATTAGGCTTACTGACAATTATGATACATGACTATTATTGCATATATAACGTTAAGATGAATAATTGATATGGAAAATGATGATTAGGATATAACGCATTAGGGAAAAACAAAAATCATCCATACGATATTAGGAAAATTAAAGAAATGGCATATGAGCGTTAGGACAAATAATCATTCGGACATAAAACGTTAGTAAATGCAAAAATAGGTCAAAAAACGTTAGAGATCCAGATATAGATCGTTCAACAATGTGTGCTGCATCATTTTTGACCTGAATAAAAAAAAAATACTATGTACTTCATGGTGGCAGAAATGCTGAACCATCACCAGTTTTCTTTTATCTTTTACTTTCCAAGTTTTGCCCCTTCGAAGTTAACGGTGGGGCAAGTTCCTGCTTATGCAAAATCAGACCTTACTTTTTTTCTACAATTAGTAACTTTTGTTTATTTGGGTAAGAAATGCTTAAATCATAAATATCACAATGTATAATAAAATGTATCTGGATTAATTACAAAAAAAAGGTGACCACCCGAAATGTGCACCCGATTGGTCGATTTTTGCAATTTCAAATTGGACGTTCTTGAGCGCATATACCTAGGTATATTATTATTATTATCAATATAATTATGTATTATCTACGATATTTAAGGCACTTCTCTTCACGTCCCGTAGTTTATTGTATGTGGATAGTTTTCCACATATTTTGTCTTATTTTGATGGTGGTAGACACATTCATCAAGTTTCTTTCGCTGTCAGTCACGCGAATGTTGTAAAGGTTTCGAAACGTCGAAATGTAATTAATATACGATATTAATCTGTTATTATAGTTTTATTTCATGAATATTATCAATATGTCCGATGTAATTCACCGCCCGTATACATACACACAATATAATACAATAATATATGCTAAAGTTATGCCGCATCAATCCCAATGGAATTTCTCACCCGGTTAGCTACCATCGGGAGCCGTGGACGGAGGGCTGAACATATTTGTAGAAAAGCTTCAAATTCCAGACCTCTAGTGAGGGGAATTCCGGCTATGTCCGCGTGGAACAGTTTTGTCACATCTACCAACTTATTCTCTACCTATTTTGCCTTCGTTCTACCAATCTATCAATTTCAGTATTTACCTATCTATCAATTTCAGTATTAAATCTACCTATTTTCCAAAATCTTACGAAGATTTACAATTCTCCATACGTTTTTTGAAAAATAATTGTTATTCTATTGTATGTGCGCGTATAGAATATGAAATATTGGTATTGGTATTTTTTGTATACCCAAAAATAAAAGGATATTCCTTGCCAACTCAATGAGAAAAATAACTTTACCGAACAATTGATCCCAGTCAGACATTATTACAAAAGTACATTACGATTACAAGTGCGAAACGAGTGGTGACAAATTAAAACATGACTGAAGGGAGTTACGAATTTCCTTTTCGCACGTTTGTCTGAAGGTGCATTTAGACCAAACTAGCATTCGCTCATTCTATCCCCCACTCTAAATGCAACTTTATGAAGTTTTTCAGTACAGAATGATGGCCTTCTGAAGTTTCGTCTTGACAAGCATACAAGCAATGATCCACTTCTCGCACGAATGCGTAAAAAACCACCATCTGTAGATACTGGAGTATCCATTCTATTTAAAGCCCATTGTTTATCTTATTTGGATAATGCTAGTTAATGTGTCATTGGCTGCTACTATAAATGTTTATGATCTGAACAGGTGGAATTCCAATTTGGTCTGTTTATGTAAAAAGAAAACGAATATAGAATATTGTGTTTTAGTTTTTCTTAAAGTGTTTAAAGAGCATTCATTTTCTTTCATCCATTTGAAAATATGCCTTTACTATTTAAAATACCTAAGTTTATCTACGAAACCCAGGCAGTACTAGTCTCTACAACGGTGGCAAGTCGAGTATCGCTATATCTAAGTGTTGAAATGTTTGTACGAGAGGGACACAATGTCAGTCCGACTCCAAGACCAGAGCTCGAAGCCTATTCCGCTGCGGCGGGGAGTTAGGCAAGGAGATGTCATCTCCCCTAAGCTGTTTACCGCTGCACTGGAGGATGTCTTTAAGACTCTGGACTGGACAAGGCTGGGTATCAACATAAACGGCGAGTACCTCACTCACCTTCGATTTGCTGACGATATAGTAGTCTTGGATGAGACCTTGGAAAACTTGAGTACTGTGCTCGTTGACCTCAGTAGAGCGTTTTGGTCTTAGGATGAACATGGATAAGACGAAAATCATGTCAAATTCCCATGTAGCACCAACTACCGTAATAATCGGAGACTTTACACTCGAAGTTGTAGACGACTATATATAACCTAGGACAAACTATCCAGTTAGGTAGGTCCAACTTCGAGAAAGAAGTCAATCGTCGAATCCGACTCGGTTGGGCAGCGTTCGGGAAGCTACGACACATCTTTTCGTCCAATATTCTGCAGTGTTTGAAGACGAAAGTCTTTGATCAGTGTGTGTTGCCAGTGATGACATACGGTACTGAAACGTGGTCGCTTACAATGGGCAATTGCTTTTCAACATCATTAATATGACAAGAACTTCCGCTTGTATTACAAGTTACAAGCTTTCGAAAAATTAGGCCCAGCCATCAGGTTTAGGCATCAGAGAACGGTTGGTAAACTACGGTATTTTATCTTTGGTAGGTATATGACATCTAATATGTATGTACATAAATAACATGTAAAGTTTAATCACGTGTAGATATCTTCCGCTTTCATGGCCTTGTTTCTATTCTCAGCCATAAAATTGCATGTGTAAGTTAAACACGCTCCCTTTTTCCAAGAATATCTGAATTAAGTACTTACAGAGATTAACAAATTTAGACTCGTTATATTTAAGTACTTTCTATATATAAATATCACAAATCGCTTGGTGACGAAATAGTACATTACAATAGGTACAAGTACGCAAGTACCGCGTACACTTGTACTTGCGAGTATATTTTTTTCGTACTATGACATTTCTCAGTACATATTACATATGGTCCTCCGAATTTTTGACCTGAAAAGAAATGAACCGCTTCTCGTATTAAAGCGTACTTACTTAAGTAGTTACCTGTATTGAAAACGACATTGTTGATAGAAACATTTTGTTAATTATATTTCGATGGCTTTTTAAATGCCGACTTTTCGCGTAATCACAGATTGCGTGATTTATTGGTACTGAAGACGGTTATAAATGTATTGAATTAGAAAATTATCCGTTTTTGTATAAATGCTGCTTGTGCCAGCGCCAGCGTTCGTTTAGCGCCAGTAGGTAAATAAATAAATATCTTGGGACATAGTACACAAATCGACCTAGTCCCACGGTAAGCTCAATTTAAGGCTTGTGATGTGGGTACCAGGCAATAACAAATATAATAGATACATACATATACATATATGGACAGCCACGACCAAGGAAAAAATGTTTGTGATAAATAAATAGACAAATAATGCCCTTGCCGGGATTAGAACGGGAGGATGCGTTCGCCGTAATTTGATTGTGTTTTCTATTGGTTTAGTATATCTTATTTTTATTTTATTACGGTAACTTTTTTTGTTATTTTGTAATATGTACGTTTGTATAATTCTGTGAGTTCGATACCCTTCGTGTCTTTCACCTGATGGACGCTGAGCTGTATGCTTAGCCAAGTTGCCAATCGCTAACGCTTAGTACCGTATCGCAGTTTTTCCTCTCTGTCGCTCTTTTATACTACAGCGACAAAGACAGTTAGCTGCCTTTCGTTTACGATTGACGGTTAAGCGTTAGCGATTGTCAACTTGTCTAAGCACCCTGACACCATTTCGTTGCTTTGCTTATTTCTGCTTTGTTAGTATAGTATGCGTCTTTGTTTAGTTAAGCGTTACAAAGTCGGGTCACCACTGTTTTTGTTACACCCTGGATAACAATCTAACATTTCGTCGGTTGACAACCAAAACTCACTAAGTAACAAACATACATACATCATCATTCATCATCAGCCTATGATAGTCCAATGCTGGACGTAGGCCTCTCCTATTAACTATGCGTAGGTATAGAAGGCGGTAAATGCCCGTAATCGCCACGCAGCAGGGCAAGCGGAGGAGTTGGGGTGATGACAAATGTATTCTTACTGCCGTCACCACACCACAGTAACAAATACCTACTCGAAATAGAGATCGTATCTAAGTTCTGATTCAATACTGGCATGAGAGGTTGCTAAAAGTAGTGACAGTTTTTATAGTGAGTTTTCCTTGTCAGCCGACGATTTGGTCGTCCTCGTCCGAAATAAAATGAGCATCCTTTTCAAAACCGTGATATGTATAAAACGGGATAATCTTGCGAGTATTTAAGCCGTCGGTTTATGCACGAGGGTGTTATTTCAGTACGATCCCTTATCTGATCCTCTGTTTCCCATGTTTTGTTCGTCAAACCCATTTTATCGTTAAAATTAGGTCATGGTCCGCATTCAATTAACTCACTAATCGAATAAGGACCTAATATGACGAAATGTCGTTATCAATTCAACTTTACAGAAATTTCTTATCAATTTGGTTTTAGTCCGAAAAAAGTTTTTTAATTAAATTCATCCGGTCCTCGGGTGAACCTAGAGCTGGCTCGTTCCTCTCCCAACGAATTGGCATTGCCATTCAGCGAGGCAACGCAGCCAGCCTTATGGGCACTTTGCCCAGTGACAGAGATGTGGGAGACATTTTGTATATACCTATAGTTTAGGTCCCCGTTAGTCCTTAAGGTAGGCTTAGTTTAGCATAGTATTTTTTGTTTTTATTTTTATTTTTGTTAGTCCATTGTGTATTTCAAAATAAATTTAGAAATATTAAATTTCTTTAATTTTTCCTACGATTACCACGATAGTTTCTCATGACATAAAACTATAATTACTTATGTGACTGTCATCCGTAGACCATGAACCCTGTAAATTATTCGAAACGTCGGAATGTAATTTAATTAATTAATATAGGTATTTATTATGTCCTTGTATTAACCCCCCGTTAAATTTAGACTACTTAGAAATACGAGGATTGCCGAGTTACATTAAGGAAATTGAAGCATTGTATTAACGTATTCAATACAGCTAGAATTTGTTTGGAAACTTAAGGCACATGAGACGTATGGACTTGCCTTCCTGCCAGACGTCTACAGTTTCCGCACCGCAAATAAAATTAAATGACCTCTACACGCAAAATGTTAACTCGAAACGCAATGAAATTGCGCCTAAATTAAATGTTAATAATGTTTCGCGATAAATTGAGTACCTGCACACGAATCAAAGTTTACCAAAGTTACGAAACGATTCGTTAAGTATCTACCTACCATTGTATAGGAAATAGCTTATTTTTATCGAACCACAGAGTACCAAAATAAAGAGAGTCTGTTTCATAGAAGCCTCAAATATTTTAATATCATTATATTATCTCTGATCGAACTAACTCAATTCGGTATGATGATTTGAAGGTAAGAATTAATTTTAAGCACTAAAAATAATATTTTCCTAACTAGTGCGCAAAAACGAACTTTGCGCACGTTCCCGCGCGATAATTTCTCTTTTTGACGCACTTGTTATGAAAAAAATCGTCCTTACACGTGCAAAAACTTTTTCTAGCTCGGGTGATTGTCGCCCTCGTTTCATTCGGGCTTCAACTTTCACCCTCGTCGAAAAAAAGTTTTCCCGCACTAGTTAGGAAATGTACTATTTTAATGTGATGCTGGTTTTTAACGCGCTAGTGCGAGAAGTGGCTCATTTTACGTGGTCTAATCAGGTCCATCTGTACTAAAAAACGTCGTACGTGCAAAAAAGAAATTCGTTACTCGCGTCGATTTAAAACACTCCCTTCGGTCGAGTTTAAAACATCGCCACTCGTTTCGAATTTCATGGTTTTCGCACTTGTGTCGTAATGTACTATTTGACTGCCGCCACTGAAACGTAGAAAGTAAGTGCGCGTTAATAAGGCGGCGGCAGCCCATAATAAGCACACTGATATTAGGTATTTATGTACGGTCGGCTCTAATAATATGTATACGATTTTGAACCTTACGCCTTTGACATACGTTCCGAAATGTATACATATTATTAGACGTGACTGTACAACCGCCATCAGATATATCGTATCGTCTGGAGCATTCAAAAATATCTGAACTCGCCTTTAGGGAACATACCAAGAGTGGTACTTTGACGGATCCCCTCCCCCCCCTAAACAGGTCACGTAGTATGGGTATGTTCCTTTATTCCTATAACAATAGAGGCGTGTTCAGATATTTTTGAGCGATTCGGACGCTACGATATATCTGATGGCGACTGTATACGGTGACTAAACGTTTTTGTCATAAAATACGTGAGACATTATTTGATAGATGACGTTTAAAGATTAGATAAAATTTGTTAAATCGAAGTATTGTATTGGAAGAGCGGGTATACTAAAATCTGACATAGGTTCAATTTATAACTGTCATATACATTTAAGTAAATTAATCATTGTGTGAGGGTAATTTCTTTAAGCAGCATGGTGACGGCATTAAGAATATATTTGAATTGTCACCACCTCAAGGTGTCCTAGGAGTCGACTAAAGAATTGAAGTTTCACTGATCATTCACTTAAGGTGCATTCAAATTCAGACCAAACGAGCATTCGTTATTCTAGCACTCTACGAAATCAACGAATCACGCTTTGTGTAACGATCGAATTTCGTAGAGTAGGGGGTTAGAATAGCGAATGCTCGTTTGGTCTGAGGAGCATCATCATAGTGGACACACTACTGCGATTGTCAATCTTTTTTCCCAGCGTGGCAATTATGGGCATTATCATATAAACTGGGGTTACATTGATCAATTATAAAGTCTATAGGTAACCTACTTCAATATATTACACAGTACGTAGTCAAGATGCCAATCGCTCGCTCAATCGTGAAAGAAACGCAACTATTTACTGTCTTTATCGCTAATTACCTAATATGAAATATGAAAAAGAGAGAAAACTACAATACGCTATACCTAGGTAAAAAGTTCGAAGTAGCTCCTGTTGTATGTTGCATTTGTATTCGCATTACTGATATACTCCATTTCAAATACCATGGCCCAATGCCACATAAAACTTTGCAGTGGCATCGGGCCATGGTATTTGAAATGAAGTATACTTGAAACATCATGGTCGAGCAGGATGTTTAAAGGTCATCATCAGCCTATGATAGTCCACTGCTGGACGTAAGCCTCTCCTATTAACTATGCGTATAGACGCAGACGCATTAGGAGGTAAATGCCCATAATCGCCACACTGGGCAAAGCGGATTGGCGATCGCAGTAATGTGTCCACTATGATGACGCTGCAGCCCATCATCAATCTTTAATCAAATATGGTCAGTGACACTTCAATCCCTTAGTCGACTCTTACGACACCCGCAGGAGGAGTTGGGGTGGTGACAAATGTATTCTTTCTGCCGTCACCACACGGCCAACGGGCAGTGACATCGGGCCATGGAATTTGAAATGGAGTATACTTGAAAAATCATGGTCGAGCGGGATGTTTAAAGGTAAACGCGCGTTAATGCCGTAGCGACAGCTCATGGTAGGGCTACAGTTGTCAATAAAAGCGCGCCTCGAAAATGTTTGTGACAGCAACTCATTACATTAAAGTACCGTGTGCTCGGGTTTCGTTTGAACGGTCGGACACAATTTGATTGATTGACTGTAATATATTAGGCACAGAATTAGATTTGGATAGAAGAAACAAGTTCATTCATTTGTATGGCGGCCGAGCGTGTCAGATTTTGTACTGAAGTTGTTACTTGCCTATGATTTTAAATATGTCTCAGGCCCTTGAGTATTCATATTTTTTTGTGGTGTTGCAATTAATATTACTTAAGGAGGCATATAAATGTTTCTGTTCACTTCAACTTACATTTGACGCCCGAAAGCTGCAAGCTGTGATTAAAGACGGACAACTCAGTAGATTTTACTGAGGTCATTTGACACGCTAAGTAGATACGTTTGCTTGATCTATGGTAAGTATATATGACATCTGTGATATTAGGCTAGAAACAAGTATTTTTGAATGTACTTATGTTAAAATGACTGTAAATTATGCAATAACTAAACAGTAATAATATTTTCATCACACCTGTTCGGTAAGTGCGCCAATGCGCTGCGGCGATGCGCGCCGTAGATGCGTCATTACGCCCTAGGGCAATCAAGGATTTTCATACTACTTTTCATACTACTGTTATAAAAATTATAAATTTAAGTCATCCCTGATTTTGGGAAATGATTTAGACCATTTTAGAGTAGTTTTGTGAAAGTACCTATATTGTTTTATTTACTTTTTTTGCCGCACAGATGTGATGAAAAATATTGTGTGTGCCACGGGCGATACAAGAATTATGACAATTTCTTATTTACCGCCCTTAATACACAATGTACTGATATTGATAATCCCTGTTCTTAGTCCTTTGTTCATATACAAAATGTATATCTTCATGAATGTGAAACGATTTAAATTATGCCCTTTCCCTTCGGATCTGACAAAAGGTTCGGAATGGTCTGCTCTAAAATATATCAACGATTTTGATTCTTGTGCCTCAGACATATGTACTAAAATGTTTACTTATTTGATGTAACTGTACTAGGTTACATTCACAGAGAAATAGTTTCGTACTCAGGAGAATTTCAGGCTTTAGCTAACATTAATTTAATACCGGTTTGTGATGTTTGTTTATATTTGGTTTGTAAGCATATAAGTATCGTCGCTTGACAACCAAAACTCACTAAGTAACAAATACCTACTTGAAATAGAGATCGTATCTCAGTTCTGATTTTTTATTCTATTTTGTCGATGTGATTAATATATACCTGTACCAAATTGCAAATGGATAGTATGAACGGCCAAGGAGTAAAGTTATGCTGTAGACTGACGGACAGACGGACATGGCGAAACTATTATAAGGGTTCCTAGATTACCACGAAACCTCGTAATCAATGATTACCTACACTAATGAATCCAATATCTTGTTCCATTTATCGCCTGTATTAGATACACACGGTATTTAGAGCGGAAACGTTTGTTAGTTTACTTAGAATGTCCGTCAGAGTAATTTTTTATGTTTGAATAGTTTAAAATAATACAGTAGGTCTAAAATAAGATCAATAAATACACAATAAAGTTATGTGAACGCTGTTTTGTATATGTAGAATTATGTCCATAGCATCATCATCGCATGATAATAAAGCTAAATAATATTTTTAATACTGAAATGCGTTTTAATAAATTAGATATTACAAAACTAAGGGTAAAACCATAATTCTATCATATAATTTTACAATTGACATTTAGATATTCTTGAATGCAACCACATTTTTCGTATCTAGGTAATTGCGAACCTTACCTTAAGTCTCGTACCTTACTCAGGCTACTCGGCAAGCCCCGTGGTCTAAACCCGGTAATAAAAAGCTACTATACAGGGTTACTTTTTCACCGGTACAATAAATTTTCCCACATATTTGGTATCGATAATAGATTACATTTATCAAATAAAATTGACATTTTTTTTTCATTTATTATTAATTTATCCTTCATGCAAATGCAAAATAATGGGCCTACTAATGATAAGACGTCAACGGGGTGCGGGACGCAGAGGGCGGCGGAAAGGGGTGAGCGACCTGCGCACGAGTTGGCAACATAGCAGTTACCTCAATCTCGGTGACTAGGTCAGGGACGGTCAGTGTCACGGTTGACGTAGGTATGTGCGCACGCGCCGCATCGTACTACCTTCAGTCGGAAATTGCTCGTACGAAATGTTTCGTAGTTATTTTCTCATTGGGGAAAATGCAGTGGCAGCCCAGCGGCTATACGCTGAAGAAAGTGTGCCCCGCCTGGAAAATGCCAGTGTTATAGCTATGGCCAGCCAGGTCAACAGATTTGACCCCGTGTGACTGTTTTTGTGGGGTGAGGGTAGGCCCAAAATTTAAAAGACTTAAAAAATCTAATAATAAGTGCATTTGATGAACTTAAAAGTGAGAACTACAGACTTGTGTTGGGAAATATCGAAGGAAACATTCAAAAACGGGCAAGAGCGTGTTTAGATAACCACGGCCAACATTTTGAACACTTGCTTAAGTATGTGAATTAATTAATTAGTACGAGAAATGGACTCCATTAATCAGGTATGTTTTTTTTATTCCAATCATTGTGCATAAAGTTGATTTCAAGTGTTTAAATACGCCTCAATGAAGAAAGTTTCTGTCCTTAGTGCAAGTATGAAGGAAGATTTGGGATCAAGTAAGATTTTTTTGCCAAGTCATAATCATAAGTTGATTATCATTGCCGCTTTTCTAAGCCGCCATGCCACGTGCGATGACGTTGTAAACAAACAGTTGCCAGTTCGTGTGTTTTGCTAGTTATGTACATTGATAATGCGTAATGCGTCCAATTTTCTTATTAGGTTTGCGGATAAGTTCAAACATCGGTATTTTAGTTTTTTTGTTCTAAAGGGGTAGTAACAAAAAATGCTAGTATTCTGTAACTTGGACTACTATTACGTATGTTGATTTTTTGTACTGGTGAAAAAATAACCCTGTATAAGGTCCTAATTTATTAGTTGCAGATATTTTAACACATGATACTTTACATTAAAATAATTAACTTTAAATATAAATTAAGAAATATTTTCATGTAATTTTTTTGATTTCATTTTCCTAACAAAAAAATTAATTATAATTTCGTCTAAAAAAATCATCATGTGCATTATCACATGTCACAATAACACTGTCTGACAGTCCCAGTCTGTGGCGTCACTCAAGAACAGTCTGAAAAAATTGTGGCTCTCCGACATTTTGTGAATTGGTTGAGTATTATATTTATTGATGTGTAGTATACAGGGTGTTTGTTATGTCGTTAGCCAAATTTGGACATGTCATTCGCGATCACCAGTACACAACATTTTTGAAAAAAAAAGTGACACCTTTTTTTAGTTTTTTTTTTCGTTTTTTATCCGGCAAAAACATAATTTGTGGTCACTAGGCAAGTTTGTTTCAATCCGTGCGATTCGATGGCAGACAAAATGGTAGTAGGTTTGAGTAGTCAAGTCTTAGCCAATCAGGAGTTCATCACAAGCACCGATCAGCCGACGTCACTCACCCCACCATCGGCACTAAACAATGAATAAAATGTCCTAACTACATGCACACACGATTGTTATTTGATTAAAACTACCCAAGCGCATACCTACCTGTACCTGCTCGTCGTCATCAACAATTCAATTTGCTTAGAGAGTGAATTAGAATCGATATCTGAGAAAACCAGTACGCGTTTGTATGACGGAACATTTAAGTTACTCCGTTCTTGAGGTCAAATTATGCTGGCTCGGCTGATCGGAAGATGCCATGTGCCATTTGTACAGCACTCTGTAAACAAAGAAGGAGTGCGCTTGCGTGAACGCACTCGAGTCAAACTACCCTCAGATCGACGCGCAACTCAAAATACCCTCATTATTCGTACTGTATGCGATAGACTGATAATGCTGTCTCGTGAGATTTACCTGCAAGTTAAGCTCCACCTCTATTCCCCACCACGCGTATGAAACTTGTTACGTACGTTATAACGCATTGAATTAGTTACCTTATGCGGGTTAATTAAAGTTGCAAACTCAAACACCCTTTCCAATCTGATTTGCCAATTATGAGATTGTGGGGCAGTACGCAAAGTAAGCAAGTGATCATAGTGACCAAACATTCGTTAGATAATGGGATTTAAAAAAAAATCTATAACAAAAAGGATAATGAAAAATTGATTATTTTTGTTTTACCAAATATTTTTTTACGCCTTTACCCAACACATATTGCAATATGGCTAATGATATAAAAAACACCCTGTATGTACGTATATGTATTTAATATTTTAATTATATGTGTATTGGATGTATGAGTTTATGTTAGTTGGTATAATAACAGTTAAGTTTTTGGTATTACTCAAATATATTCTCCACTGTACACGGTATGTTTGCCTATCTTTTGCTTCATATAGACGACTCCTTTGCTCAAAGGTTAACTGGAAGAGATCCCTTACAGGGATAAGTTCGCCTTTGTACCTGTCAAATTCTTTGTAAAAATTTGTATTTTTGCCTGTATTTTGTGTACAATAAAGAATTTACATACATACATACTGTCTGTTGTGTCATCAAACGACAAAATCCAACGGAAAATAACATGACATTGACAATCGAGTATTTAATTTATCGACGTGAAGTCAGCCTCTGTAGCCTAGTTGGTAGTGACCCTGCCCACGAAGCTGGAGGTTCCGGGTTCGAATCCCGGCGAGGGCATTATTTGTGTATTTATTTATCACAAATATTTGTTCCTTGGTCATGGCTGTTTATGTATTTAAGTATCTATATGTATCTATCTATTATATATATCATCGCTTGGTACCTACATCACAAGCCTTATTTGAGCTTACCGTGGGGCTTGGTCGATTTGTGTAAGATATCCCAAGATATTGATTTATTTATTGAAGTAGCCAGTTCCAGTTAAGTGGTACGTAAAAGAGGTACTAGAATCTGTTCAATGAGTTTTCATTTAATAATCACATAAACAGGGTGTTTTTACGTAGCAAATTTGTTTTTCCGTTTTCTCCAAAAAAACATCGTAAAAGCTATAATGTTTCACGGTTTAATATACTCCAGAGACCGAGTACTATCAGCTGTAAAAATATCTGCATCTAATAAATTAGGACCTTATATAGCTTTCATATTGTTACCGTTATATAAAATACTATTTCGTTGCTGTACCTGTCACTCTATTTCACCTGCCGCCTTTAGGCACATTGAAAGAGTGAAAAGGGTAACAATAACCGACAGGTTAATATCGTTGATAGACGATTTTTGTAAAGCACTATGAAAAAATGTAACAGACTTTTTTATGAAGAAACAGGGCTTGTCAAAAGTTCTATACAAAAGTAAAATACTACATGGAAAAATAACCAAACTATTGCCTATCATCGCAGTAACTATTATACCTACTAACATCATAAAAACCAAATCACACCTTTGTCTTATTTATCAGCCTCTGGCGAGATAACCTGAATATTGACTGTCTGATATATCAGACTACGACGGTTAAACCCAACTAGCAAAGAAGTCATATAAATCAAGAGTTATACGACCTTTAGCCATGTAAGAGTTTTATAGTAGTTTTTAGTTAACCTGTTAGTCAAATAAACGTTATAAATCTGATAGTTTAGTCATCCTACCAAATAGTCTAATTACTATGGTAAATAAACGTTTTTGCGACTTAATTATACAACAATCTTGTAATGGTTTTAATAAAAACGTTTACTTAATGAGATTCAAAGTTGTGTAAGCGTTTTAGTCTTATAAGGGGTTTTGAAAAAACCAAACCGTCGTAATAAGGTCATTTTGACAACGTCTATATAATTTTATTGTTGTATAAAAGATATCATAAAACCTTATCTCGACAGTTATATAGCGGTATTGAGGGTAACTTCAATATGACAAAAAGATATTAGCGGGACTGTTATCTACCTTTTATTCAACAGTTGGTTATATTAACGTTAAACAAAAACTTTTAGTTGTTGACGAACCTGTTACATTCCTTTTATTTAACTATATGTTTTTAAACTGATTTTAAGTTACGGTTATAAAACATCATACGATTTTAAGTAGATTTTAAGTTAATATTATAAAATATAAGTCGCCATTTCGTGAGCATCACAGTACTATTTAAAAAAAAAAACCATGGACGTTACATCGTGGAAACGGTACAAATGAAGTGGCGGACTAGTAATTGACGGCTTAGTAATGGCGGACAATTGTAGTCCTTATAAAAACCTTTACTTAAGATAAAGTTATATTGCAGTCGTATAAGTTTAAATCCATGACTTGTTCCAAAATGGCTAACCTTAACCGTAATAAAATGTTAAGAAATATTGTTATAAATTATAAATATTTTGAATATATTAAGAGCGCGACGGCAACAAACTGTATATCATCATAAACTTTAACGGTAAAGTGACCTTCCCATATGAATTCAGCTCACGCCAAATGTGCAAACGCTCAATATATAGAACAATAATTTCTAATACAAAACTTATAAACTTATCTTGTATTATTTTTCCGTACACTTTTTGTCACACACACCAAGTTTTGCGCGAAGGGAAAAAAATGTCAAGAGTAGTTTTATAAATAAAACTCAAAAACATTTAGTTAACTTAAAAGTCCAATAAGCAATGAGTAAAGTTTACACTAAACCTCCTATAAAACAAAATGGTCAGTTATAAAACATTTATTTGATATTTAGGTCGCGTAAAGGTTTTCGTTGTACTCTTTATACAACGTTTTGGTCATTCCTTAATCCTTACAGTACTGTAGGTGATAGGTACGCGTAAGTTAAAATAAGAACAACTGTGTATTGAAAATCAAATGCCGAAACTGTGGTGCGAGCGAGTAGCCAACGCGGCGGATGCTTGAAATCGGAATATATAAGTACCTTCAGTTTTATTTAGGTGCAGCGCTTGGAATTTGCTCGCTACCCACCAAAGTTTTAATAAAGCTTTATTGCTCAAAATATGCACTAGATGGCGTTGCTAGTACTAAAGTTAAACACTAAGAATTAATCTAGGGTACAATTTACATAAAATATATGCGTCGCCTACAATCCCACCCCCTTAGTGATGACTAGTCATCACGAGCCATCTCTGGTGCAAGTAAGGCGACGCGTGTGACGGGGCGTCGTAAAATTCCCGATCGCGTGCGGACATCCACAACGCGAATACGTCCGTCATTACCGGGGTGAGTCGCACTCACTACTCCGTGCCGCCAGGAACCACGGTCTAAGTTAGGTTCGACTAAAATTACGTAATCTCCTACCTGTAGGGAACGATTTTCGCGCGTCCACTTCTGTCGCGGAAGTAGTGTTGGCAGATATTCTTTAATCCAACGTGCCCAAAACATGTCAGTTAGACGTTGAGCTATCCGCCACTGACGTTTCAACCGGAGATCCTCATTGTCGTACCTCCCAAAAGTAGGTCCATTTGAAGACGTGCCAATCAAAAAATGATTGGGTGTCAAGGCCTCGGGGTAGTTGGGGTCTGTCGATACGTACGTTATTGGTCGGCTGTTAACGAGCCCTTCTACCTCAGCCACCAAGGTTAAGAGCGTCTCCGGACGGGGTGCGCGTTCCCTTAGTACTACTCGCAGGGCTGATTTTACAGTGCGCACCATACGCTCCCACGCTCCACCCATTTCAGGGGCGCCTGGTGGAATAAACCTCCATTCGATTCCTCGCACGAGACCGTCATTGCGCAGTGCGTCACTATTTAATTCAGCGATGCTGCGTTTCAATTCCAAATCGGCACCTCTCAGATTTGTCCCATTATCGCTGTATATCAAGCTGGGGACTCCTCTGCGTGCTATCATCCGTCTCAAAGCCATTATGGTAGAATCGGTGGTAAGGTTTTCAGTTATCTCGATGTGTACGGCTCGAACTGTTAGACATGTAAACAGCATGCCATAGCGTTTCTGTCTACCACGACCTACCGTGACCTCCATCGGGCCGAAAAAGTCAACACCGGTGAAAGAAAACGGACGACGGTTGTGCTGCAGTCGAGCGGACGGCAGGTCGCCCAGGCGCTGCGGCTGCGGTGCGGCGCGGCGATATCTGCACAGTAAACAACGGGCTGCGACTGAGCGTACAGTCGGTCGCAGTTGTAAAATCCAGTAGCGCTGTCTTAACTCGTTAACTACGAGTTCTTGGGCTCCATGCAGTGCTCGTCTGTGGTGGTACTCCACTAGCAGTCTGGTGATTTGATGTTTGCCATCGAGAATCACTGGTCTCTTCGTAGACTCTTCAATACCTACTGCTTTGTCGATACGACCTCCAACCCGCAGTAAGCCCGTATCGTCAAGATAAGGTGTCAACTGGAGTAACCGGCTATCTTTCGGTAGCGGCTTATTTTCCTTTAATGAAATAATATCTGTGAGAAAGGAATCGTATTGGCATTTCTTTATCAGTAGTTCTTCTGCCGACTGTATCAGTTCGGTGTCGATTTGATTACATTTATTTTGACATTTTTTAACGAAAAATAGTACCCGTGCAGTTGCCATAAGTAATCGAATCCACGACGAAAAGTTATTTTCGTTAGGTACCGGTAACGTGCTAGTACAGTCGGCTGAGGACACTACGTTAATAACCTTACGTTCACAGAGGGTCTCCTCGAGCTGCTTAGCACTCTTAAGATCCTTGGGCCACTTGCTTTCGGGTTCGCGTAAGAACGCGGGCCCCTGGAACCAGACGTCGTCGTACCGTAGTGGTGGCGCATCGTCGCGCGTGGCCACATCTGCTACATTTACAGCGGTGGGCACGTAGCGCCATTCCGACGTAGTGGTCAACTCGTCAATCTCACCGAGGCGGTGAGCGACGTACGGTTTGTAGTCTCTGGGGTCACTGCGAATCCATTGCAGGGCTGTGTTTGCATCGGTCCAGAAATACCTTTTATCTGGCTTAATGTCCTTGTGTTCGTTCTGTACCGTGGCGGCAAGACGTGCGGAGAGCACACAACCTTGTAGTTCCAATCTCGGTATCGAAACCGGACGAAGTGGGGTCACTCTGCTTTTGCTAGCCACAAAGCATACATTTACAGTGCCATCAGAACGAACAAAACGCCAATACATGACAGCGGCATATGCCTTACTGCTGGCATCGCAAAACGCGTGCAGTTCGGTATTTACAATAATTGGGTCACTTACCCCATTCGTTATATCATCATAGCATGGCGTCCATGCTGCCGCGCCATCGTAGTGTCGTGGTATGCGCAGCGACGCTAGAAGTTTCAGCTCGTCGAGCCACCTTACCCAGCATGCATGCTCCTCCGGTCGGATGCGGCAATTCCAATCTACGCCACTACGATGTACGTTCTGAAATATTATTTTACTTTTTATGATAAACGGCGATAAAAAACCGTGAAGGTCATAAACTGACATAATGAGACTAAGCATTTTTGCTTTCGTAGGTGCCTCAGATCCATTTAATACATCTTGTGGGACACGATTAAATGAAATTTTAAAACCAAAAGTGTCATCTGAAGGATGAAACATTAACCCTAATGTGCGCTCAGTTGTATTCATGACTCCGTCTTTAAAATGAACAGCTGTTTGCGCGAGCGCATCGGTAGGGGTCCATATTGGCACTTATACAATTTTTTCTTCGAATATTTTTACTAATACCGTTTTTTACTCATAATCATCATTACTCCGAAAATTTTTTCTCATACTTTTTTTCTTACTAAAAATTATACTTCTACCTACAATGTTCATAACGATTTTTATTTCGAAATTTTATCCTCCTAAAGCCGTCAAGTAGATTAATCTATACTCATAAAGTTATTTGAAATAAATTGTTTATTTATAAACATTTTCCCATTAGGTTCACTCTGTTGTGGTATAATTCTTTTATGAATAACATAAACTATGTAGTCATAATGGGCTTTGTGCAGAAACTGTTGTGACATACTCAACTTTAGTATATTTCTTTGTGGCAGATTTCGAGTTGTTCGAATATTATTCGAGAATAATAATAACAGAGAAGGAATAATTACAACCTCTCAATATAATCGAGGTAGTAGTAATATTCTATACGTTACTTACTGTGTTACTGAGCTGAGTACTTTCTAGGTTGCTAAAAAAAAATAACCTCGAAGACTAAGGCGGGAGCAATGCTCCCGCCTTAGTCTTCTAACCTAACCTATCCGAGTCGGATCTGCCCCGGAAGGTTTTGTTCGCTCGCTTCGCTCGCTCACTGCAGAAATTTTCACCCTCACAGCAAATTCTGCCTGACAAAAAAGGCAAGTTTCGAACATGTGGCTACATGCCCAAAAAAAAATGCAAATCTAATTTCTGTCTTATAACACTCGGCGTAATTAATGATATGCCAAGATAGTTTCGGACAAAATAATATTCGAAATATTGTTATTTAAGCCAAGTGATGTTTCTGTCTCATTAAGTTGATTACAAAATAGATTATACCAAGTCTGTTATGTCCTAAGCGTTTCGGACAAAAAAAGTTTGGAGGGAACCCGTTTAGTACAGTACCTACTCTGCCACAACCTGATTTGTGCAAGTAGCTAGTTTACAATAATAGTACGATTTATATTTAATTAAACAAAAATAATTCATACATAAAACCAGTACAGATAAAAATAAATACCTATAACATTAGAATATATAGCATAAAATAAGTATAGTGAAAAATTATATAAACATAAAAGTTAGTACTAAAAATATGTATGAAAAACAATATTATGAACATAAATAATTCTATGTGATGATGATTATGAACAAAGATTATTCTAAATACCGATCATTATGAAGTTAAATTGTATAAGAAAAATTTTCGGAGTTCCAATAATCTAAGTTGCAATTTTATAAATACTTTGGCGCACCCCATCGGTAGGTATATTTTTCAATACCTCCCTACTATTACTTGCCCAATTTCGTATCTCAAATCCACCGCTCTTGTGGATAAGAGTAATTTGTTCAACTAATTTCACTGCATTTTCTACACTAGTAGTTGAATATAAACAATCGTCCATGTAATGACTTTTAATAATAACATTTACCGCCTCCGGATATAAGTCATCGTACTTAGAGGCATTTTTATTTTTAATAAATTGTGCTATAAACGGACTGCAAGTTGCCCCAAACAATAGACTTTGCATAACACATGTTTTTACGGGTGCGCTCGGAGATTCCTGCCATAAAAAACGTAACACATGTTGATCTTCCGGCCTTATTTTCACCCTTAAAAACATGTCCTTAATATCCCCAACTATAACTATTTTGTTTTCACGAAACCTGAGCATAATTCCCATAAGTGAGTTATATAAGTCGGGTCCCGTTAACAAATAACTATTTAAACAAATCCCATTTACTTTTGCAGCACAATCATAAACAAGTCTCAACTTACCGGGTTTGTTGGGATTCTGAACTCCGAAGTGCGGGAGATACCATACGTGGTGCGCCGAGAGTTCATTTTCCTTGAGCTCGCGCGCATAACCAGCGGCAAACAGTTTGTTTACCTCACTTCGGTAGCAATCTGCGTACGCGCCATCTTTGGCAAACTTGCGCATTAGAGACCGCAGTCGTGTAAAGGCAGCTTCTCTTGTATCGGGCATGGTGAATACGTCCTTTTTGAACGGCAGGCCAACCTCCCATTGATTCCCGATAAGGCGCGCTGAATCCTCCAATATCTGCAACGCTCTTAAATGATCGCTATTTTCACGGCGTAAAGTTGAAATTCCTATGGAATCTAGGGAAAACGAATTGCGAATTAAATCATTTAATTCGGTAATATTCTCACCGTCGGTGTGACTGAGATGGAACACATTAGCAGCCTTAGAGTGAGCGCGACCACAACGGCCATGAATTGACCAACCTAACTTGCACAGAGATCCATAGGGCTCGGTTTCACCACCATGAATTATGTCAATCGGAGCGATTAAGAAATAATTATCTTCCCCAATGAGAATGCGAGGTATAACACTACTTTTACACACATAATCCTTAATATGAGATAAGTGTTGACAGTTGAGACTGTTAATTACAGACAAATCTTGTTGTGGTAAATTTAACTTAGACACTTTCCTTAACTTAATGTCATAACTATTGTTATTGTTTTGTCCACTTATCTGAACGGTAACGGTAGGCACATCTGACTGAAACACTTCTAAACCGAACGCGTCGGTGAACTTTATAGCGCGCGATTGTTCACATTTGAGTCCTAGCTCGGTTACTAGCTGAGAGTCTATCATTGACACTGAAGCGGCATCGTCTAAAAGGGCGTAAGTACTTACAGTTCCCTTAGGTCCACGTAATTGCACAGGCACTACTTTTAACATGACGTTATCCATAGAAGAAAGTTTATCACAATCCGATGTAACATGGGCCACGGTGTCGGGAGCCGAGGGCGCCGGCGATGCGGCCGGCGGTTGAGCGAGCGCGGGGGCCGGCTCGGGCGGCGGGTCGACGACCGCGTCAGCTGATTGTGATGACGTAGGCTTCTTCCAGTGTAGCAGCTTGTGGTGTGCGAGTCCACAACCATCTATGTCGCACACGGGCGCGGGGCATGCGTTTCTATCGTGTCGTGACGTCAGACAACAATAGCATAGTCCTTGAGATTTGATGAACTTCCATCTGTCACGACGCATGGCACGTTTGAAGACACGGCACTCTGGCAGAGGGTGAAATATCTTCGAACAAAATTTGCAATTTTTTTCTTCCATGACAGCGTTAGTTGTCAATATAGGCCGATTAGTACGAACTTTATTTTCGGTCGAATATTTCGTTGTAGTTTTCGATTCATTCGGCTTCACATTTTCACGGACGTCTGCCAAACCAACTAGTGATAACATTTGCGCTTCTTGCTTTAGAAATTCAGCGATAAGAGTTAACTTAGGCTGATCTTCATCTAACCTCTTGTATGCGTAATCGGTCCATTTACCGACTAATGTACTCGGAAGCTTGCTAAGGACGGTTGATGCTATCTCCGGGCTGCGCAGATAATCCGGCTTATTCAGTGCACTAATTGTTGCGACACAATTATTTACCTTGATTGAAAATTCAATTAGATCATGATGGTATGATGTGGGCAATGAAGGTAGCTTCTTCAGCTGCGTCGTAAGGTTCATGATGATGACATCCGATCGGCCAAACCTCAATTCGAGAGCTTCCATTACCGTGGCAGGCGGAGTGTTACCGATCAGCAGAGCGGTGACCGTGTCCTTGGCGTCGCCTCGCAATGCTTTGCGTAGTCTCTCCAGGTTCTCCGACTCACTAAACTCACAGACTCGAGTGGATTCCGTGTAAGCCTTTTTAAAGTGCAACCATTCGATGCTGTCACCGCTGAAAACAGGTAAGTCTCGTGGCGTAGACAGGCGACTCAGTAATCGATCTTCGCGCTTGGCTGACGAAGTTTTCATAATATCCTTCAGAGTAAGCGCTAGTTCTCGAATGCTGTCGTTAGGAACATAAGGTTGGACTATAGGTAAGTTGACGTTTGCTGGCAGGGTTTGTTGCTGAAAGGGAGCCTCTGGTTGCGGTATGTATGTAGTCTCGTCATGACCTTGACTTAACCATTGTTCAACGTTAGACCGCGCTCTGTTGCTAAGGGCACCTCCGCTTCCTTCACTACCCCGTTCACTTTCCTTCTGCGATTGCTCCGTGTCCATTTGTGCTAGATCTGCTTCTAGCTTTTTATCAATAAGCGCCAGCTCAATTTGGGCCTTAGCTTGAGCGGCTTCGTACTCCAATTGCTTACGTCTCGCAATCGATGATGACGTAGACAGTTTCGACTTGGCTGATGAAATCGAGCCACGTATCGAACCACGTATACTTTTAGGTGTTTCCATTTTCACTTGGTCCAAATCCTTCGGCTGTTTAAATGCACTATCGGTGCCGAGGTCTGGTTTATTGACTATAGGTGCCGCGGGCGCGTTGCTCGAAGTACTCGCCATTTGCAATTTCGTGCGCTCGAGTTCACGATGTTGTTTTCGAGTTTTAACTTGCGATGGTGTTCTGTACATCACTTTTAGTCCAGATTCGGTTCGAAGACCACTTTATTGTAGGTGATAGGTACGCGTAAGTTAAAATAAGAACAACTGTGTATTGAAAATCAAATGCCGAAACTGTGGTGCGAGCGAGTAGCCAACGCGGCGGATGCTTGAAATCGGAATATATAAGTACCTTCAGTTTTATTTAGGTGCAGCGCTTGGAATTTGCTCGCTACCCACCAAAGTTTTAATAAAGCTTTATTGCTCAAAATATGCACTAGATGGCGTTGCTAGTACTAAAGTTAAACACTAAGAATTAATCTAGGGTACAATTTACATAAAATATATGCGTCGCCTACAGTACCTTTAATAAACGATTTAAGTCGCCATGCAAACCTTTATTTAACCTTTATCTCACCAATAAGTTGTATAAAATGCGCCACTTTCGCCTTTTATAACCGTTTACCTTACGTTTATATGACCAACCAAATAGGACTACAAGTTATATGCAAAACGTTGTCTCAACTTCTATATGACTATATTTTGCTAGTTGGGAAAGGTTAATATGCATTATGACCGCATTTCTTGCAATGCATCATCATCAGCCTATGTTAGTCCACTGCTGGACGTAGGCCTCTCCTATTAACTATGCGTATAGACGCATTAGGAGGTAAATGCCCATAATCGCCACGCTGGGCAAGCGGATTGGCGATCGCAGTAAATGTCTCCACTATGATCACGCTGCCGCCCATCATCAATCTTGTAAAATGGTCAGTGACACTTCAATCCCTTAGTCGACTCTTATGACACCGCGCAGGAGGAGTTGTATTCTTACTGCCGTCACCACACGGCATCACGGCATTTCTTGCAAACTTCAGCGGAAATCGAACAATAGGGGAAACCCGGGTAAAGCGAACACCCCGGGCAAAGTGAATTCGGCCTTCCAATCTATCAGTCCTTGTTGCACCACGCGGTTATACGATGTTCGGGATCCTTCTCTCCATGAGAGTCAGACATCGGCACACTTCATCAGCGATCATGTGTCTTCTCCTATTAGGCCCCTATGCGTATTACGTGTACAATAGAAGGTATATGCCGATAATCGCCACGCTGGGCAAGCGGACTGGCGATCGCAGTAGTGTGTCTACTATGATGAGATGATGACGCTGCTGTCCATCAGCAATCTTCAATAAATAAATGGTCAAATTGGTCAATAATTACAAAATCTACTCTTATTATTATTTAATTAAAAATATAAATTACACATTCAAATCGGGTTTTTTATTGTTTCGTAAAAATAATGTTATTAGGTATCGACCTATTTTTTAATCAGTGATTATAAATTATTGTCTACAATCGTTGTAACCTCCTTGAGCCCTTTTTTTGCTTAAGGTACCCTTTTAAAGGTATAGTTTAAAGTATTTGGGGAGTCATTTTTGACATTTCTCCTATGTAAATCAGTGACTAATCCCTATTTATTATTATTTCTACAAACGTTCCGCTTTCAAGGTGGCTATATTTTTGTGTTTTACTTTTAATGAAACGGAACTTAATTGGGTAAACCTAAACTAGATTCTCCGTAATAGTACATTTCGTTGGAGCCCGAGTGAAACGAGGGCGACAATCACCCGAGTTAAAAGGAGTTTTTACACGTGTATCGAACGACTTTTTCCATAACAAGTGCCTTAAAAAGGGATATTAACGCACGTGAAGCGTGCGCAAAATTTACTTTTCCGCACTAGTTAGGAAAAATAATGATTTGATGGAGTTAAATGAAATAGCTGCACTAATCCACATTAATATTTTTTAAGTTAATATATCTTCATTAATCAATGTTTACTAATTCCATGCAGAGTTATTCATTATGAGTAAAATATTTGCCAAATTATGTTAATATGAACTAAATTCTGCGAAATTTCATGTATAACGTGATTAGTTGTAGCTAATAAATTAAACCAGCGTATTAATTACTAGTCCAGATAGTTATTAAAACATGACTAAATATTAGGCGGATCTTTGTCAGATTTAGGATATCATTCTTTTCAGTGGACATAACTAAAGTTAAAGGATTAATTTACTAAGTTTTGGAGAAAACAATTCAAATAATAATAATAATTTAAATATTTAATTAGTAGCTAATTAAGTTGTGCCGTAGATATCTGGTTTACATTTAGTTTTATTATAAGTCTCCCTCTCTCAAAAAAAATTGCTTTACCCAAGAGGGTTATAATGTCTATATCTTCTTACTCTGTAACACCTTGTAAACCACATTACGTATAAGAGCAATAAAGATTGGTACAACTAGTCTATCTATGCTATACAACGTGCGTGGACACCCTCGCGCCTTCTCAGAGGTGGCCACCACTTCGGTCAGAGCAGCCGCCGGCTTTGGGTGGCCTGCGAAGTGCGAACACCGAAGTTCGCAAATTTCGGAGATTTTTCTCTGTCACTCTAATGATGCCTTCCTTGGAGTGACAGAGACCAATCCCCGAAATTTATGAATTTTGGTGTTCGCGGTAGCAGAGCAGAGGTCCTAAAGTATCGGAAGTACCTACGCCGACCTTTGTGGCAGCCATTACTTTGTGACTTTCGCGGTGGAGACTCTAGGGCCGTGGGGTCTTGGCGCCCTCAAGCTTTTCAAGGAGTTGGGAAAAAGGTTTTGCTTTGAACCAGTTAGCGCCGTTCATACAATTTCTTCTCGGTCTTCCGGGTAATCCGCACCATCTAGCGTAAGCCCTAATGGCGACTGAATATAATGTATACAGATAAAACATGTCTAGACATTGTACTACTACACAAAAACGGACCATTTATTTAGGCAAATATAATCCTATTACATCGTGTTGTTGGTTACTGAAAAGTTGGACAGGTATTGTATTACAGATTCATAATAATATTTTACGTCGGTTCAATTTCAACTATTGAATAGGACAAGTTTTTAATTGTCCTCCTCGAACCATACTTACATTTTGTTCGAGAAATTTCCAACGAACAATAACCAAGCTAACAAAAAGCATTGTGAGTTTAGGAAACTGTTTTTGTCTCGTCGAATAACAAGAACAAAGCGATAACAAAATTATGAATTTGAGATTCTCACAATGGACAAAAAAACAAGCCAATTCCATGATTTCAAATAGCACAAATGTGCTTTGGAAACGTTTCTATGCTAATAAAACTAAGTAGATTGAAAAACAATGCCTTGAAAAGAATGGCTGGCTAGCATTAACTGTCACCACCCCAACTCTTCGTGTGTCGTAAGAGTCAAATAAGGGATTGAAGTGTAACTGACCAGGATGCTTAGCCAAGTTGCCAATCGCTAGCGCTTGGTAGCGTATCGAAGTTTTCCCTCTCTGTCACTCTTTCATATTAGTGCGACAAAGACAGCTAGCTGCCTTTCGTTTACGATTGACGATTAAGCGTAGCGATTGGCAACTTGGCTAAGCATCCAGTCGTTGGTAGGAGATCGAGGATGGACAAGAGCGTCACCATAGTGTACCGCTATCCGCAATCCGCTTGGCGATTATGTACAATGAGATACCTCCTCCTCCTTGGCTGTTGTCTTTTATATAATAAGAATAGTTGCTTTGTGATTGTCACTCAATTGTTAATTATTTATTTTATTATTATTATCAAAATCATGACGATTAGAGACCTTTTACATCTCTTAATCTTAATTTATCTTTATTCTGACAACTAGAGGACCTTTACATCTCTAATAGTATAGATATACATGCTTTAATAATATTGTGAACTTGTACTTTTTCTTACAAAAATATCTATAAAAATCATTTTTTATTCATTTTTTTTATGTAATAAATTCTTTAATGCATGTTATTTTAATAAGATGTATTATTATACTGTTTTGAAAAAATAAGTCCACCTGAGCTTCTTACTGGTTTTTCTCAGGAACGGTGTAGGGTTTGAACCAGTAGTAGATTCTTTTTCTCTCTCTTGATAATGTCAGACGATTCGAAAATGCTTATTAATAAGCTTACTTGAATAAAGAATAGTTTTACTTTGACTAATGGCATAGCCAATCCGCTTGGCGATTATGTACAATGAGATACCTCCTGAAGGTGCATTCAGACCAAACGAGCATTCGCTATTCTATCTATTCTATACCCCACTCTACGCAATCAACGTATCAAGATGCATTCAGACCAAAAGAGCATTCGCTGTTCTATCCCCCGCTCTACGAAATCAACCAATCACGTTTTGTGTAACGAATTTCGTAGAGTGGGGGGTTAGAATAGCGAATGTTCACTTGGTCTGAATGCACCTTCACGTTTTGTGTAACTATCGAATTTCGTAGAGTGGGGGGGATAAAGGGAATTAAGTACATACATATGTACTTAATACATACATATGTACTAAATAGGAGAGGCCTACGTTCAGCTGCAGTCTACAAAACATGAGATCACTGTGATTTTAATGGAGAACCCATGCTGGTCAGCTGGAGTGGTCGAGTGGTTTAGGCTTCAGCCGCGAAAGCTGAGGACGTGGGTTTGAATCCCACCTCCGTTGGTAAACTCGGTATTTTTTTCTCTAGGATATGACATCTAAGATGTAAATTAATTAATCGTCATAAAAAATATGAAAATGGGAGAAATATTTCGTCCATTAAATACAAAAGCGACACAAGTCAAAAATTTACTTTTTCCAGGGGAGCTAGGGGAGCTCGTTTCATGGCACTTTTTCACAAAAATGTCGTGCGTTTTGGTCGACGATCGAGTCGCAACTGACAAAATGGCAGTTTAGCACTGAAGTTTGTCTCGAAAGAGTGATAGTGCAAAAAGGGCACCTGCATAATTTTGATACTTTCTAACGTCAAATCGACAGGTGTCTTAGTGTCACGTAAAATATTAGTGCTTATAATGTAATTTTTGCAATAAAATCATTTTTCACGGTTTTTGAGTTGTGTCGCTTTTGTATTTAATGGACGATTTTTACAGACGGACCATTGAAAATAATCGTGCAAATACTTGACCTCATTGTGCTCAGCGGTATTGAAAAGTTCGATAATTTTATGATTTTATTTTCTGAGTAGGTACGATATTTGTAGTGCAGCTAATAAATTAGAATTATAGACTTTCGTATCGACTTTGCCAGTTTGGATTTTCTTAATTGCCTTCTTAAATTTTACGGTGTATAAAAACGATTGAAAATCTTATACATATATAGACAAGAAAGGAAAAATATTCGTCCCTAGAAAAAGGTGGGCTGTGGAACTTACCCACGAAAAATTTACCTACTTGTAATTTATTTGTGTCGCCTTTTCAGGGAGGGGTAACTTGCTATATACAGTGTGTGTCTATGATACTGGCTTTTATCGAAACCGAGGATTGCGATGCAGATTTCTAGCCAATCCGTGAACATTATTCGATTGAAAAGGCTAATTTAAAAGTAATTAACTTTCTAAGAAAAGTTAATTGAGAAGCAATGTACTTCAAAATGAATCGTTAATTTGCACTAGACAATGACAGATCGCAGCCACTCACAACGTTTGACAACTAAGCAGTACACGCGTTACATTGATCGTTCGGATTAAATAAAATTAATTGAACGATCAGTTTAATTATTTGTCAAATGTTAATACTTGAAAACGATTGCTAGTAATGCGTATGCCCATTTTCATAAAAGCCTGAGTCATGGAAACACACTGTATAGTTGCCGATTTCTAAGAATGAACTTTAGGCAGTTATAGATTAATCCTTATTAATATGAGGGTAAAACTCACCACTTTTCCGAAAGTCTTAACATCATATATATAAGGCTCATTTATAAACTTGCAAATGTTCATATTTTAGAAATCGGTAACTACAGTAACATGTCCGTTACCAACACCGAAAGTCGTTAATTCCGAGATTTGTCTCTGTCACTCCAACGAAGACGTTACAAGAGTGACAGAGAATCCCTGAAATTTGCGGATTTCGAAGTTCGCGATAGGAGCGAAGTGTGAATACTAGTAGATTACATGCCAAGGCCGTTTAAGTGGGAAATGTCTCGGATGACCTGTAATTGTAGGCAGAGAGCCGAGGCCGACAAACATGTGATCCGAGGCTTTCCCATTTAACGAGGTGTGTATGCTATTTTTCTGCTCAACGGCGCTGGCAGACGGCAACTTCGTTTAGCGCAGCGGCCGGCAACGTGCTGTTTGCTGGCCGGAGGGCAGAAACGGTTTTTAATGTTATCTTTTTTTACAGGTTCCGGTAACTTGTCAAGAGAATCAGCGTTCTGCGCGATGCTGACCATGCCTTCCTGGTATCTGTGTGAGCTCAGCAGTCTCCTGTTCTTCATTCTGCCAGCCTTCATCATTTTGGGCCTGTATGTGCGCATGGGTCTTCGCATTAGGTACGTCATGGGGTATGTCATTTTATTTACATTTTCTTCTTTTATTGTGATATTTATGTTGGTATAGGAAGCAGGGGTCCTTGCACTAGGCTAGGCCTGTATCCAGGGATAACAGGGGCCCATTTCTCGAAAGCTTGTAGCTTGTAATACAAGCGGAAGTCCTTATCTAACTAATAGTTTCAAAAAGAGACTTCCACTTGAATGACAGGTTACAAGCTTTTGAGAAATGGGCCCGAGAGTGCTCAGAAAAGTTGCCAATCATTAACGATTAATCGTCAATCGTAAACGGTATGCAGCTAACTGTCTTAGCCGCACTAATACGAAAGAGTGACAGAGAGGGAAAACTACGATACGCTACTAAGCGTTAGCGATTGGCAACTTGGCTAAGCATCTAGGTATTTTTGTCATGTAGCAGGAAGTATTTCCTTAGGTACCTACGTATATTTAGATTTAAACCCTCTTGTTGTATTCTGTTTTTCTTAATTCTTGTTAATTCTTGACACTAGGTTCAGCCTGTGTTGGAAATAACTTGGAATTCCGCTACAATTGTAGTGTTTCTTGAGACAATAGTAATTTTATTTCGCCTATTTACCGCTAATTTATTAAAGTTCTTGCAATACTTTTCATCTTTGTGGCGGGTGCCTGTCGTGTCGCATAACGTCGATTGTCCTAAAATTTTTTGGCCGAGAATGTTTGGCATAATGTTACATAGCATACTACTTGTTTAGCCTACTTAATTTTGCGCATACACGTTTAAAATACCTACACCATATTTATTCTAATATTGATTCCTCGAACGTCAAATGACCTAAAGCATAATAATCCTAATGTTCATTGTAGTAAATATTGTTTTCCCTACTACTCGAACGGTAAATTTTCACTGTGCCTACTTTTATCATGTCCGAAATTTCATTCAAAAAAGCATTTTAATAACAACATGCAAAACATTTGAACAACAGGGTGAATGGTTAAAAAAAATTTTCAAATAATAAACCAGGATAAAACTGACGTGGATTGGTTAGGTTTCGAAGCTAGGGCGGAGTGAATGGCGTAGTCTTTAAATACTTAAGTATTTTTAATCAATTGTTTACACATCCTCATACTTACAAAACCAAAAAGGGGGGACGGGGGGGGGCGAAGCCCCCCGCATTAAAAATAAATAATCTGAACCTCCCCTTCCTTAACCTGGATAGGTTCGTTAGGTACCTTTTATCCCTTAGAGCGGAATTAGAAGCCCCGCGCGGGGCTTCGTCGAACGGTTCCCTGGTCAAAATTGCTCACTTAAATTCTTTGGACAACAGGGCGAATTATTTAGTAATAGTTAAGTATAAGGAATAAAAAAATATTTTTAAAGTTAGTTAAAGGTAGTTAATAGGTAGCAAAGTAGGCACATCACCATTATGCACAATAATTTTTCGATACATATACATTAGACACGAAAATCATTAGGACAAACAATATTTAGGAACAACCAAGTTAGGATTAACAATTTCGACATAACAAAAATATGCGCAACAATGTTTGTGCCATTCATTTTTCGGCGTAAAGTTGTTATGCGGCAAATTTTTCGAAATAAAAACATTATGCCACCCGATATAGACCCCTTTGTGGCAAACAAACATAGCCCGTATGATGGTAAACGCTATTCACAATCGTAGCGTATCCTGGACGCTTGCAAATAGGAGAACCAGTAAGTTTTTATTGATTGATTAGCTTTACATGTCAACCCCATTTTATTCGAGGTGTTATAGTTATAATAGCGAGGTATACAGCATCATCTGTCAACTTGAATTCAATTGGGAAGGTGGGAACTTGATTGATTGATTCCGGTCGTATTACGCCCGCCATAATGTACAAGTCATTTATTTTCGTATAGGTTCAGAAACGATTACTTATTTTCTCACTAGTGGGAAAGCCCTTTTTTGTAAAAACAGTGAGGAAAGTTGCTTTTATCCGTCTAGGATTTTGAGGTAATTCTAGATACCATACAATGATTTTTTTTTATATTTTTTGACGTCAATATCAAACTAAACCAATTAATTGTTTACCTTTTATTAACTCGTCACGTGACGATGTGACACAATGTAGTGGTTGAAATTACGCGGCTAAAAACTCAAAATATTACGCTAATCTGGTCTGACCTCAGCCTTAGAAGTATTAATGTTATTAGCAAAAGGTTTAGTTTGTTATGACCAAGGATCGAACAAACGCCCGTCATTTTGAAAACATAACCCTGCTCCTTACAGTAGAGACTTCCTTATCTTATGATGTTAAATTATTTTATTTTATAAGATATTTTTGGAATAACACTATCATACTTGTACACACCATGATTATGAATTTGACCGATCAAGTGTGATGAAAAACATTGTATGCATCACGGACGGTAAGCGGAATACTAACTCGAATCATAAAAGCCACTTCTAACACTCTTGTTAGTATTTACGTACTTACCTCTCTTGATGCACAATGTAGGTACTATTATATGACGTACTGACATTTCTATTACTCCCTAGGGAATATCACTTTTCTATTACTCCCGCTACGCGCGCAAGCAATGGCGCGCTTAGACAGCAAGTGTGATGAAAAATATGTTAACATCATAAGATAAGGAAGTCTCTTCTGTACGGAACAGGGTTAAGTTTTCAAAATGACGGGCGTTTGTCCAATCCTTGGTTATGACATAAAAAATAATAAATACCTAAGTACACAAAATTTGTTGCAAGGAAAATAGACTTTCCTCTAAATACTCCATACTACACGTAAATTTCATAGGAAATGACCTAATACTACTTAATCGTAATACCTTAGGTAGGTAATATTAAATTCCCGGAATAGCTGTCGCGTTATAATTAGAGACACTACTGTATACTACGAGGAGTGTGTGTGTGTGTGTGTGTGTGTGTGTGTGTGTGTGTGTGTTTTGAAATAGTTGCATGTGGGTGGGTTGTGCAGGATTTATTCGAAAGATAAAATGGTGTAACACGAGAAGACCGAATGACGTTGTAAAAAATGTTTCATTCAACCATTAATGTTTCATAAATACCTAAAACAACAGATCTGATATTTAACCAACTAAAATGCTATACACAAGTTTTCACAAATTGTACTTGAACAGTTGGACGTAATTATGCAAAAGGGAACCAATCCACACGAATCTGTCATTTTAAAGATTGACTTTGTTTCTTGTGATTAAAGTGTTAATTAGAACGAAAAATTCATGTGTGTTCCCTTTTGCATAATTACGTCCAGTTAAAAATCAACCAACAAAATGGCGGCAATTTAAATGTCTTTCAATACGATTGTACTCCTATGCCTGCGTCACAACACTTGTGTCAAAATGTTCATAATATATTTCTATGTCACTGGCATAGGAGTAAAAACTTGATTTATGCTAGTGGCACAGGAATAAGCTACGAACAAATAAAAAATGGAAGCCGCACGCCATACTAAATTGCCTTTCAAAAACGGTCCTGAAGTTTAGTTGACAAGTGTCACCCCCTCTTCAATGCATCACGGCAATGAATTTCAATGTCAACCTATAAAAACTTAAACCGCCATTAAAAAATAGTTGTGATTGATCCATCAAAGTTTTGTTTGGCTATATTCTATAAACATTTGTCAAAGATGTTGCGCCGAAATATGCGCGGTGTTAAGAAAAGCGCTATGTCCTGCCCATCCTGTATGCTTAGCACATGATTGGTATGTCAGTGTGTCGCCGCGGGATAGATTTTTCATCTTTTACTAACTATATCAATAAAAGAGGAATAAATAGGCTATCTCGCGGCGACATATCGTCGCACTAATCCTGTGCTAAGCCTACTGGCACAATTGAACGACTGTTTTTGGGGGGATTTTTGAGCTGGCGTTAAACGTCCATGTTATATGTTATGTATATGGTCGCAGGGAATAAGGATATTTTGATCACGTATGTGTGCCACTGGCGTCGAACAAGGTAATTGGTCTAAAAATAAAACACTTATAAGTATGGGTAAGGCCGCGGATTTTGACGAATGTGACACAGACATAACATAAAAAAATACGTTACGCTACCATAAAACGCAACGAAAGTTACTATAAAGCTCAGCTCATACTGGTATGAACTCTGATTAAATAAAGGTCGTAAAAAAAACATATTTTTATCGCTAAATACTTGTTTTAATCAAATATAATAATCAACCCATATAATGTAATTTCTCATACTTAGTAATTACTTAAATTAACAAATGTTTTAATGCCATAATGTTTTAATCCTATATGCGAAAACCTGTAATTGGATTTGCTGTTACATATTGAACAAAACCTGTATTTGTTACTGTTAGCTGTTGGTTTTATGAATAAATAAATAAAAAATAAAAATAAAAAATCTTTGGAACTAAATAAACTAAAATAAATCACCATAAATGCTTAAATGGAAAATGAACTGTTATTAATTAACACTAATAAACGCGTTAATAATTATACTGTATTTCATTAGCCCTAGGGGGGTAAAATTACCCACTGGAAAAATCTGATTACTTCTAAAAACGCAAATCAAAATACCTAAATAACAAAATAATTTGATTTGTTTCGCAAACACTTGTTACAGTATGCTGTCATTCAAAATCTAATAAAACTCATTTAAATTAGTATATTTCTGTATCCACTTCCCTTTATCACATATTTTCGTTACGTAACATAAAAAATACGTTACGTTTTGTAAAAATGTAACGTATTCGTAACACAAGTGAACGTATATTTGAAAAAAGGTTGATTATCTTGGTAAATAATTGCAATCTGAACATAATAGTACATGCTACTGACGTTTAAAACTAAACCCTTTCGTATGAAAAAACAGCCGTCTAATAATAATCACTACTTACCCTGAAAATCACACTACCACTTTAGACGTTTTTTGCTAAAACTTTCGCCGCGTGCACTGTGACAACAATTTGTTAACGAATTAATGGGAGTGAGTGTGCTTATGGGTGTCGCCCTACTAGAATAAGAGTTGCTAGTGTCGATAAACAAATTTCTACCAACATTGGCTTAAATATGACCTTAGAAAAGCGTTACGAAAGTATCGTAACGTAAGTTTGGAATTGGTGACCCAAAAAGTAAAGGGAAAGAAAACAGTAAAATTGTTCACTTATCAGCCCTTAATGAACGAAGCAATCGTTTATCATTATAATTTGGTTTAAAAACACACATTTAATGCTGACAAGTCTAATAATATTAAAAAAATGGTTTTAAGTACTCGTAGTCGGAAAAATGACTCGACTTTCGTTACGTTTTTGGCAGAAATATTTATTTATTAATTTTAAATAACGAGCTAAATTAGCTATTTCATTTGATTACATGTAACTGAACATAGGGGAATATTTTAAACTTGATCAGAGTTCTCTAGATGTTATCAGTTTTTTTTTATGATCAAGACAAATTTTAAGCTCCGAATTCGACAAAATCCGCGGCCTTACCCATATGAGTCACCAACTAGAAATATTTTACCTGTAAAAATCGTAAATTAACTTTTCAGAAACACAACGTTTATGATTTATTAAGGAAGTTATAAGGCCTTGTTTCAGAAACTTCGAACAAGAAATACAAGCAATCACGACCAAAAACCGCCATATCGTTAACGAGAGCATTAAGTTTACTTTTACTAATGTAAAGTTCAACTTAATTTTCCGGTTGACGTGATATGTTTCTTTGCACTTTGATATATTTTTTAGTTATTTATGGTGACAAATGAATTCTTACTGCCGTCACCTCACGGTTAAACGTCACTCCAACTCCCACCGGTGCCGTAAGAGTCGACTAAGGGATTGAAGTGTCACTGACCATTCTTTAATAGAAGATTGATGATGGGCAGCAGCGTCATCATAGTGGACACATTACTGCAATCTCAAACTCAAAACATTTATTCATGACACTTGCCACGAAATGGGCCCTACTCCGCATGATGCTGGCTATTCAGCCAGCGCTGGTCTTCCGTAGGGACCATTTGGTGAAGGGACGGAAGGAAACACGGACGGACAAACTCACAAGACAAAGAAAAAAAAAGAAAGGATATAAAAAGTCCAGCTTGCCCAGTATGGCGATTATGGACATTTACCTCCTAATGCGTCTATACGCAAAATTAATAGATGAGGCCTACGTCCAGCAGTGGACTGAGATTGGCTGATGAATTGATGATGTGACTGTCCCACTGCTGAGCAAAGTCCTCCCTATCTTTCTTCTAAGTGAGTGAGATGACATTTGTGCCCTTTTATGGACGAACAGAACGTAATGCGTTCGTCCGCGACAAGTAAAATGAAATAGAAAAAAACAACGAATGAATGACACGAGTGACATAGACAGATTTCTTTTTCTATTTCATTGTACTGATTGCGGACAAACGCATTAGGCTCTATTCATCCATAAAATTGCACAAATGTCACCTCACTCACTGAAAAAGAGATTATTAACAATTTATAGGAAATACATATTAAAAGACCCGCATTTTCTTGAATACTTAAGACGACAGTTATTAGGGAAAATATAATATTCATACCTTCAGAAAACTTTACATAGCCAATTACTTTTAATAACAGCAATTGAACCATCTCAAGCGTCTGGTAATGATCCAATGATGATGGATTGAATCCATCACTGCTATTGAATAGCTTAAACAAACGTTCTCCCGTTGATAACCAGAGTGTTATTGACAGTTGATCTACGGCGCCGCACATTACAGTTTGCGGTAACGAGATTGTCAGCCACTAATGGTGACGGTAGTCAATTAGTACTTAGCGTTAATGAATTTACGGTATGAATGGGTTTGCGCAGGTTAATCGTCGATCCAAGAATACTGGGGGTTTCCTTGAAGGCACATAATATCTACATAAACCAACCTAGTCCTATGGTAAGCTCAATTAAGGCTTGTGATGTAGGTACCAGGCGACACTGTTTATGTATGTACAGTCGAGGAAAATGAATGTTTAGCAGTTTAATCGTCCACATAATCTGTTCGTATTATAATGACAAATTACGTCACATACTCATGAAGTTTTCTAGTTTTATTTCTTGCTGGGTGAAACGGTAGTTCGATTTTCAAACCATATTTGTTTGGTAATCAGATTGTGACAATGACTGCTTAATGACAAAGATATGTCAAACTCAATAATTATAAAATATTGTTTGGATTCTTTCGATATAATAATATTGCGAAAATTACAGCCTAATCTGATTAAAAAACTGCACGCGCGGACTTTGCTCACGAATAAGTATTTGGATTTTGATTGGTCGTCAACAATTTTCACAAATGAGAAAGCGTTTGAATCTTGCATTCGTGGCAGATTAAATGTATATGGCGGCACACAGGTTATCAAGAAAAAAAACGGTGTCAACTTGTGGGACTGGATGAGTGCTGATGGCGTAGGCGAACTCCAAGAGCAAATGCAGTGGACCATGTTACGATGTTGGAAGAGAGTATGCTTCCCAGTGTGCGAATGTGTATTCACAACAGGAGATTCCTAATTGTTCATTCGAGCAAGATAATACACACGGCTAGAATAACTAATACCTGGTTCGATCGTCACCCGAAAATGACTAAAATAATATGGCTGGCTAAATCACCTAATCTTAGCCCTATAGAAAATGTATGGGATCGGAATTAATGGAGAACCGAAGCCCTCATCCAACATTGCAATCAAGCATGGGAAGATATGGGACTCCCCTGGGATGGGACCTCTGCTGCACTGAGCTAGTAACTTCCATGCAAGACCATTTTTTAGCCGTCCTAATTGTCATAAACAACCACGGGGTCTACACTCGTTTTTAAAACATGATTTATTTACTAATAAATATAAACAGGCAAATAGTTTTTTATTTCATTTCCTCGTGTAACTTATTAGATGAAGGGCTTGTTTCATAATCGTCAGGTAAGGTTGTCTGTCAGATAAATATAACACTTTCTTTATGTTCATGCATGTGAAAGAAAAAGTGCATGGCGTTGTATGACAAATTTTTTATCTGACTATTGTGAAAGTGAGAAACATGCCAAACATTCTTCTTTAAGGGCTGATTTTTCAATTCTCAGTTAAATGTATCCATTAGTTAAAATTATTACCATTCTTATCTAAGGTCATCAGTCAAAAAAGGATAGAGCTAACATTTATTTGACAGATACTGTTACCTGAGGCCCTATCGCGAAAAACGAAATTCGTAAATTTTGAGGATTTGTCTCCCTCACTCTAATGATGCCTTCGTTTGAGTGACAGAGAAAAATCCTTGAAATTTACGAATTTCGATTTTCGCAGTGGTAGGCCTCCTTAGTCGCGTTAGTGCGTTCGAGTAACAAAAGTCAAAAACGTTCACATTTATAGGAAACATACACGGAATTAAGTATCCTATTGCTGTCAACTTCAATACTTGTCACTGACGTTAATGCCAAAGACAGACAAAGATAGAAATATGCTGTTTTCTTCTATTTGACGATTATAGACATATCTTGGTTCGTTATTAGTCGCTTGCAGTCGGAAAATGTAGCACGACTAATTTCAGAATTATGGCAACCTGCTAAACATTCATTTTCCCCGACTGTACTACCTAGCAAATGCTAGGGATTTTTATGTAATTTATACGTTTTTATCCTTTCTACCAAGTCTAGGTCTCGGTCTCGGCCGAGAATCAAATTTATTCTCGGTCTTGGTCTCGGTCTCGGCCGAGACTAAAATATAGGTCTCGGTCGGACCTTAGTTCAAATCCCTTGGACGCTTGACGCGCTCTGCTGCCCGCTCCGCCGGAAAGCTCGTTACTCAGGTAGTACTAAAGCTATTCCACTTTTCAGACCAAAAGAGCATTCGCTGTTCTACCCCCTACTCTACGAAATTCGATCGTTACACGAAACGTGATTCGTTGATTTCATAGAGTGGGGGATAGAACAGCGAATGCTCTTTTGGTCTGCATGCACCTTTAGGTACACTCAATTCTAGCGTCAGATTAAAAAAAGCTTTAATATAAAATTAAAAACGCCGGTCAAGTTTTAATTCCTATACATATCGTAAATAGAGTGGAGGTCACAATTGCTGATTAATAAGGCTCAATACTCAGTAATGCACTTATAATATGATTTACAAAGTGTTACAGAGACATTATAACCCTTTTCGACGCAGCATTTTTTTTTGAGTCGGAGACTTTACAAAATAAACTAAGTACGAGATCTACGGTCTACCTAAAATTATCTATATTTTTTTATATAGGATTTAAAGCTACCCTAATTTAATTCGTTACCAAAAGTCCATTAAATCCTGCAGTGTTTGCCTCGTGTTTTCCTTTTCCGTATAAATAATCATTTAAACTAATTGACATTCGTGGTAGTCATCGGATGATCATTAATACCCATTGTTCTTCAGAAATGTTGTTTTCTTTTATTACAAATTCAATGCGATAAACAGAATTCTCAGGGAACCTCTCTTTTTATGTCAATACTTAATTTATATATTGCTGATCATAAACAAACAAAACAATTTTTTTTGTAGAACAACACATATAGGTTAATTAATATATTTTTTGAGTTTTAACACTACTTTGTATAAAAATTTAGATTATAAATATTAGATGTCATATACCAAACAAAAACGACCAAGATCATCTAATGTCCGAGGTGGGGAAAATATTTGATTCGTGTTTTCACAATACGTTCAAGAATTTAGTTGTCACTGTTTACACCGTTTTCCATAATGGTAGACGACTTATACCCTTTTCCACTAAAGCCGCAGTTAATAAAATGTATTCCAAGAAATTTCCGCACCTCATATTGTTTTATTTCCTCCTTCTTAGAATTCAGTTGTTTACGGAATTCGACAAACAATTCCGCTAGGGGGGACGAAGCTGGGTATTCTCTGCGAGTGAATCCCACATACCACCTCCATTTACGGGCCACCCCTAAGCCCGGGGTAGGATGCGTATAACATTCTCCCTTGCGAAAAAAAAAATGGGTAGAGTCTGACGTAGCAAAGTACCGAGAAGAAGTTTCATAAGTTGCGGAACTTCTATACAGGGTGGCTAGTAAGTATACCGACAAACTTGAAAGGTGTATTCCTGAACACATTTTGAGGCTATAATGTTATATGAACTTTTCTGGATTCAGCTTAATTTAAGAGATAATGACATGTTATTCAAAAAAACTATTTTCATCACAAGTCACCGAAAAATGCCTGCACGATAAAAATTCTTACAGTAATAGTTTTCATCTCGACATACACACTGATTAAAGTTAGAGAAAATGAGAAAAAAGTTTCAGAAAAATGTTAAACTTAAAAAAAAATACAAAAACACTGAAAAAAATATTCTTTCCCTACAATTTATTACTGGTCATGTACAAAAGAAATCAAAATATCACAAATAAGAAAGAAAAAAATTTTTTTTTATTCGGAAATGACATATGTCACATTTTTTTTTTACTTCTTTTGTCATCAAGAATGTATTGGTAAAGTCTGCCGGTATACTCTTTCCCACCCTGTAGAGAATGTTCTCTCTCTTTCTCTGTCCCCGGTCCCAGCTCGTTAGTTGGGGTCGGGCCTCCTCATGGCTCGGCGCTAGGACGCTCTGTCCCGGGTTGTCGTGGTTGGTGACTGCTTGAGGTCTCTCTGGACATTGAACCACCACGTGGCGGGAGGTCTTCCTCTTCCTCTGGGTGGATTGGAGATATCGAGCACCTTGCGGACGGTGTGAGTATCTTCTCGTCGCATTACATGACCATACCATCGCAATCTGCCTTCCTTTAGCTTCTCGGTGACAGATGCGGTCTTAAACGTGCCCCGTATGTAATTATTCCGGATCTTAGATAATAGATCTATAGAGAATGTTCTCGGAAATTAAAAAATTACAAGTAATCGAATCATGAAAAAGCCGTTGTATATAGGTACATGCCTTTTAAGGTATATTTTATGCCTTGTTTACTCAATTGTGAAATGCAATATTCATAACACTCTTTTATAAGTTCTCACGGAAACATTATCAATGGCAACTTACTCTTAAATTTTCATGAAAATTCTCGGAAATTTCCGAGTATATTCCCGCAATTTTGAGAATATTCTGCAACTTAATTGTACCTACATTGCTAGGCATAACTTTGAGCAAGAAAAATGCGGTAAATTTACAAAAAAACGTGACCTGGCAACGAAGTCTAAACCAAATTAAATGACAGGTAAATTGACAGGCAAAATTGTTGCCATGTAAAGAATATTGAAAAAATGCTTGTGCCAAGTTATGCTGGTCAGACTCTACGGACTCCACGGGAACCCTGCCGCAAGGCTCGGATCTCAGTGACCTCAACTAAGTAGTTATTTTTAGCATTTTCACATATATTTATTATCTTTCTATGTTTTGAACCAACTTCAAAAAAGGAGGAGGTTCTCAATTGGACAGTTTTTTTTTTGTATTTTCTTCAGCTTGGTAGGCAGGGTCGGTAGTTCGCTACCAATAACTTACCCGCTTATTCATAAACGTCTGCTAACTTAACAAGCCGCTAATAATTGTTTGTCCCTTTTGCTTTTATGGACACATTGTTAAGACCGAAAGGGACAAACAATTATTAGCGGCTTGTTAAGTTAGCAGACGTTTATGAATAAGGGGGTTATACTACAGAAACCAGCCAAAATACCTTAACATTCATCATCATCATCCTATCTTACTACACCGCTGGACACAGGCCTCTCGTATTAGGTAATTATGCGTATGGACGTATTAGCAGGTATTGGCGATTGTAGTAGTGTGTCCACTATGTTGAATTGATGACGCTGCTGCCCATCATCTTGAATAAGTGAATGTTCACTGACACTTCAATCACGTAGTCGACTCTTACGACACCCACAGGACGAGTTGGTGTGGTGTGGTAACAAATATTTTAAGGTGGATTTAGACCAAACGAGCGAATGTTCATTCTGTCCCCCACTCTACGAAATCAACGAAAAAAAATCCACCTTTACGTATTGCCGTCACCACGTGGCACCTAACCTAAACACTATTAATACTTAATGTTAAATTATTAAAGTTAATACCTAATGTAAATGTGAAGCTACCAAAAGAAACTATTTAAATAAACGCAGATACCTACGTTTCTACGTTTGACGTATAGTAAAATTGTAAAAATATACAATCGAAATGGAATCCCTTTATATCTACGTACATCAAAGCCCGTAATTTATGACGCTCTCGTAAAATATTTTAATGTCTTCGATGAATCCGAATTAATAAAAGTTTGTTCAAAATTTATCTGATTGAATTTGGAAAAGCGATCAACCCCATTTCATTTCAGAAACAATCATAGAAAGATTCTTAACTTTACATTCATTTGTAGTCCGATTTGGCCTTACTAAGTTACAAATAGCATATATTATAGATATTAAATTGGTTTTATCGGCATTTTACCGAGCACAACGCCAGTTTAAAATAAAAACCAATTATACCGTAACTAAAAAACCGGAACCTAGAAAAAAAAATAACATCGTTAAAAGAAATAAAACACATATAATAAGTCGCCGTGTGCCTGCTATACGGCCACATCTCAAAATAGAATTGTGTGGTAAAAGTGACCATATTTTCCTGCAATACGGCCACATCTTCCATAAAAATTGATTTTGAAATGTGGCCGTATAGCAGGCACACGGCGAAGTGTCCGCTAAGCTGGAGTAGCCGAGTGGTTTAGGCGTCAGCTCACGTCATCAAGCTGAGGACGTGGGTTCTAATCCCATACATTTCGACATTTTTTCATTGGTACATGACACCAAATATTTAAAATATAGGTAAGGTGTACCCGTAAGTAGTACCCGACGCTGTACCAATATTTGTCATTACAGCTTGAGTTGCCATCGTTAAATCAACTATTAGGGCATGCAAACGATGATGGTAGGTACCTTTAATGCTTATTATCCCAACTTTGAAATAATTCGATAAAACTAAATTATTTGCATAATTTTAAGACAGGCTGACATTTATTAGGACTGAGTGTTAATATTTCCAATGTCCCAATATGTGACATTAAAACTTGTACTGAAGTGCCATTATAGCCAGCAAAAGCACCTGACGCTTACTCATACAATGGAGTTGACTAAGAAAATTTGCAATATAGTAGAGGTCCAAATGGAAAAAATTGTGCGGTGTGAGTTACAGTTTTGTAATTTTTACCAGAGCTAGAGGGTGTAAAAATAAATAAAAATAGATGTGGAGGGAAAACCAATTCCCCCCCTGAACGAGGGGGGAGGGGGGTGAATGTGCAAACGGAAGGGTTATGTTTAAAAATTTTTCGTCTAATATTTAGGCCTACTATTCATTGTTTGGTATCATTTTCATATGAAACAGACATGGGGAATTCATTTTTGATAATAAACATGAGGATTTTCATATATAAAAAAATAATTATTGGTATAAAGGTAAAATAATCACCGTTTTTATTTTGATTGATGCGTTATAAAAGTATTACCAAATAAATATATGAAAATAAAAAAAATACTACAAGATAGCATATTTATTGTAGTTTCTAAAAATTTATACTTTTTGGAACTTTCCATGCCAAAATAAGTTGTAAAAAAATTGCACCTGTCGCGTACCTCGAATAAAAAAGGGACGTTGCTTAGACTTATTGTTGACAGTACGTTTCTACTGCGGGAATTTAGCGATTTTGCGTAAACAAAATACTCCATAATGTCTGTTAGGGTAAATTGCATCAACCTGGGTTAACTAAGCAACCCGGGTTAAAAGTTTATTTCACACGGAATTTGATAATTGATAAATTTCTTATGAAGTAAGTGACTGACCCGGCACTATACAGAGGATATCAGAGACATCAGCCTGTGTGATATTAGAATGGCTCTTGAACCGCTCAAAAATAACAGGGCGTCTGGGGAAGACGGAATTATAGCTGAGCATCTGAAGCCAGGTGGTAAACCAATCCTTATGGCCCTTCAGAAGTTGTTCAACTCCGGAAGGGAGAACGCATGGAACAGAAGAGTGGTGGTACTGTTCTTGAAAAAAGGTGACAACGCCTTATTGAAGAACTACCGATCCATCTCACTTCCGAGCCATATTTATAAGATGTTTTCAAGAGTCATTACGAATCGTCTTGCACGCAGGCTTGATGACTTCCAGCCTCCCGAACAAGCCGGTTTCCGAATTGGCGTTTCGTAATTGTTATACAGAAGACCGAGGAATAAGTATAACCTGCACCTCTGTTTAGCGTTTGTGGACTACGATAATGGGGGTTTCCATGACGTACTAATGCGGTTTAATTTAGGTCGAGAGAAAGGGACAAGGCTATACGAGTCGTGTATCACTGCCCCTTTCCCAGAACCTAAACTGAATCGCATTAGTACGTCATGGTAGCCCCCAACGCCTTCGATTTGATCGAAACTCTGGCCAGTACTACAGTCTCTTTAACGGTACCAAGTAGACTACCGCTATGTCGAAATGTTGAGGTGTTTGTACGAAAGCGCCACTATGTCAATCCGGCTCCAAGACCAGAGCTTGAAGCATATTATACTGCAGCGGGGAGACAGGCAAGGAGGTGTCATCTCCCCTAATCTGTTTACCGCTGCACTGGAAGATGTCTTTAAGACTGGACTGGAAAAGGTGAGTATCAACACAAACAGCGAGTACCTCACTCACCTTCGATTCGCTGATGATACGGTGGTCTTGGCTGAGACCTTGGAAGATTTCAGTACGATGCTCGCTGACCTCAGTAGCGCTTTCGAGCGAGTTCGTCTTAAGATGAACATGGATAAGACGAAAACTCCCGTTACGATCGGAGACTAAACTCGAAGGTGTAGACGACTATAATATACCTTGAACAAGCTACCCAGTTAGGTAGGTCCAACTTTGAGTAAGAGTTCAATCATCGACTAGGTTGGGCAGCGTTTGGGAAGCTACGACACATCTTTTCGTCCAATATTCCGCAGTTCTTGAAGACGAAAGTATTTGATCAGTGTGGCAACACACACTGATCAAAGATTTAAAAGAGTGATGACATACGGTACTGAAACGTTGTCGCTTAGAATGGGCCTCATAAGAAAGCTTAAAGTCACCCACAGGGCAATGGAGAGGGCTATGGTGGGAGTCTTTCTGCGAGGTCGTATTAGAAATGAGACGATCCGCAGCAGAACCAAAGTATAGCTCCATAGCTCTCCGAATCACTAAACTAAAGTGGCAGTGGGCGGGGTACATTGCACGTAGAACCGATAGCCAATGCGGCGGCCTCGTAGGTGGAAAGCACAGCGTGGGTAGGCCCCCACAACGTGGACAGTGAAGGTCTCAGAGGTCCGCTGAATGCGAGTGGCGCAGGACCGGTCATTGTGGCAATCTTTGGGGGAGGCCTATGTTCAGCAGTGGACATCTTTCGGCTGATATGGTAATAATGATGATTTATGAAGTAAACGTTTAACAATTGATTTTCAAATTCCATATGATATAAACTTTTAACGTGGGTGAACTGGGTTAGTTGTTTAGTCCCGGTTAGTGAAAATTACCTTTATCGTCTTTGGTAATGAGATCATTACCTAATGAAACTTGTAAAAATGATTACCCATTCCGATTCATATGATCAGATACTATATATCATACATGTGATCAGATAGACCAGATATACAGGGTGTAAGTCTAATACGGGCGAAGCTCTTAACGGGTGTTAGTTTACGACATAATAAGTACATTAAAATAACTTTTACTTAAAATTAAAGCAACAAAATTTTCCATACAAAATAATTCGGCGCGCAATGTAGAGCAACATACGCGAGTTAAGCACTCGTTGACAGCTAATTTCAAAAGCAGATGACATAACTGCCATATCAACAATAACAAATGTTCGTACCTACATTGCTGCTCCGAGAATCTTAAAAAAATTCTGTGGGGTCATAATTAAGAGTAACTTTAAAAAAACCTTGTAATCCATGATTATACTAATGAATCCCATGCCTGGTTTAATTAATCGCCCGTATTAGATTTACACACTGTATAATATACACGCGGTATACAATAATCGATAAAATCTAAAAATAGAATCTGAACAAATAAAATTCTTAATAATCTTAGGTTATTTAAAAAAGAAGATCAGAAAATATTCAATTTACTTTCATATCAATAAATATTTACAATTGTAATATGAACAATAATATGTAAGTACAAAAATATGTATTTATTTTTATGATATTTTTTGAGGTTACGCGGAGGTTTTTGTTGGAGGTACGCGTCAAATATTTTTTTTTCAGTGAATTTTTGTATGAAAGACTACAAAATGTGTATATTTTAAAAAACTACAATAAATATGCTATCTTACACTATTTTTTTAAATTGGATAAGTTTGTTTTTTAATACTTATATGACGCTTAAATTAAAATAAAAATGGCAACTTTTTTACTTTTACTCCAAAAAGTCTACATTTTTATATGAAATTGCTCATGTTTATGATAAAAAATGGATTTTCTAGGTCCGTTTTACACGAAAATGATACCAAACAATGCATAGTAGGCCTTATTAATTAGTAAAAAAATATTAAACGCAACCCTTCCGCATGCACATTCACCCCCCCTCCCCCCGCGCTCAGGGGGGGAATTGGTTTTCCCTCCACATCTAAAAACA
>JALPQI010008590.1:0-39910 GCA_025490895.1 Thaumatotibia leucotreta
CAATGTTTAATCGTCGTTTCGGTAGTTGAAGCTAAGAATAAGAGATGGCGTTGGTAGCGTGAGCATAAAAATAAGGTCATGAATTTTTATTGTTTTGTTAATGTTTGATTTATTTATATTGTTTATTTATTTTAATATAGGTGATGATTATTAGTTAGTAAGTTTTTTATGTTTATAATGCAAAGAAAAGTTGTATAACAATAATTAAAATTTAGTTACTTAATTCAGGAAAAATGTCTTTTCAAAGGTGCTTATTTCCACCTTTGTCAATCATAAAATAAATGTTATTTGTTTTAAACAGAGTCTAAATAATAAGCCCTTTTGAAAATAAACTCCTCAATTTTAATGAAATAGCTACATTAAAAAACAACATTTTTTTTTTGACAAAATTCGATTAATACAAGTCAATAAAAAATATGTATACCTAAGTATTTGATTTAATTGTAACATTTCTATAAGTAATTGATAACTTATAGAAATTTATATGTATTGATAGTAGGTAAAGTACAGGTTATTTCATTTCATTTCATTTCATGTGCAAGACTTTAAGGACTAGACATCCTTACAAGTAGTTGTGTATACACTTAGGTGCAAAATTGTCCCAATGTCACTATCTCAATTGTTGTGTAACACATATTTTTCGCAGTTTTCGCGCATCTATATTTTTAATTTTTATTGTAATTCCATTTCTATAGTTTGTCTAGAGGCTTACTCACTTGAGTCACACACAGAGCGAATCATATCGTCTCTTTTTGACCCTTATGTTATTGACACAAAAAAAGAGATGCGTATAGCGATTTTTTCCTACTGTTACTGCCAAAGTGGGTTTGACAGATTATGGATTGATTTTTCCTGTTGCGTGGGAGAAGACAAGTCGTGCTAGACAAGTTGGTCGGATGGTATCTACTACTTTTCAAATCTTTATGATTTAAGGATGAAGATAGTACACAATAATCTCCCCGTAATTGAATGAGTAATCATGATGAATTTTTGTATATCCCCGATGATTGATTATTTTTATTAAATAAACACAAACGACCGACACGAATTCCATTTGTAACACTTAAATTCCAAACATCAATTCTACCATCCGCTATTTTGAAATGTGTACTCTATTGCCATAGAATAAGATTCGTTTATTAAGAAATTATCTTCATGATACGAGATTTTAAAAGTAAGCGCATGTTCATCGCATCGACGCCACGGCAAATAATAGCAAATTAAAATGAAACAAAATTGCGGATCCAAAAAGTTTGGGTGTATGTCATGTCCATTTTAATGGACATCCGGCGTTTTGGGTCTGTGACGGAAAGTATTGTTTGGCCCGCGGCCAGGACTGGGAGATCAAAAAGTAATCGAGTTGTATTTGGTTTCCTTTTCGGGATATCTGTTTGATATTAAAATTATTTATGAAAATTAGTCCCGGCCCACGAACAGGTTTTGATGGAGTTCTTACAATAACGGCTTCACATTACAGTGTGATCATCAAAATCAATCGAAAAACTTCCACCGCTATATATAGCCTTCCCCCAAGGATTGCCACAGTGACCTGTCCATCGCCAAAAAGCTGTAGATTGTTTCTTTCAAAAGACGTGCGGATTTGTCAAAAGTGTAGGTAATTACTCCAGAGTTGAGGTAAATGATTACTGACACATTTAAATAAAGATCTAATTGCAAAAAAATGTGATTGAACTAATGACTTAATGTGACTTTGAAGAATTTGGAAGTTGCAATTTGATTTGTCGTCAGAACGAAAAAAGAACACTAATTTCAAATTCTCTTTATTTTAAACCAAAACATGACAATACATCTGTCGTGAATTAAATATCTGTAAACAATGGAAAACTAAAAATGTTTCGGTTTGGGGGTAAGATAGCCGGTGTAATTACTGGCATAGATAGAGGCAACGTTCGACACATGAAAAAAAGGATCATCTGGATTAATATTGAATCGTGCTGAAACACTCAACGGCTTTAAATTAAAAAGAAACCATTCAAGACACGTCAAACGTAGAGTCGTTAGTTTTCATTTAATTTTAAGAGCGAGAAAGTTCTCAGAAGAGAGACCATTTTAGTTCTCTGAAGAACAACTTAAGAAAAAGCTTAATGTATTTCAGTGTCAGTGACTTTCTCCTTTTATCTTATCAAATGTTAAAAATACTTTCAGTCAGCAAAAAATGCGGTTTACCACTTTTCGGCTCTATTCCGTGGCAATAAAGTCGATAAGTGAAATACCACTATTTTTGTTGACTATACCTATCGTTTTTGCGTTAAAAAAAGCCAAGTTGAGAGTCAGACTCGTACATGAAGGATTACGTGGCATTATCAATTTGTCATTGAAAAAATTACATTTGTTGTAAGGGAGCCCCTTTAAATATGTATTTTTATTGTACTTTTTGTATCTGTTGTTGTTAGTAACGGTAACAGAAATACAGCATCCGTAAAAATTTCAACTAAACTAATCTAATCATAAAATGTAGTTTTGAAAATAAATATACCTACACCATGTTTTTATTGATTTACGTTAAACAGGACAGGTTATTTGGGACATTTATAGAAGTTGCCTAGTATATCGGCTTTTGTTTAATTCGTAAAAAAAAAGTGGTTTTCATGCATAATAATGGAAATAGCAAGTGTGAGATAACCTTAAGAATAAGATCTCAGGTGACTGACGGCACATGTCAAAATAAGTTTCATTAGGATCTAATAAAGGTTGCAATACATTTGTTCAGTCATTAAACTTATTTTTTTAATAACTCAATAACAGTAAGAGTTAATGTACTAGTTTCTTAGACAAATTGATTATTTTTGACCTAAATAAGTTTCCCTTTAATTTAACGGAAATCAATAAAAACACGGTGTATATTAAAAAAAACTAGTATCACGGTTCATGAGATACAGCCTGGTGACAGTTGGACAGAGGCTTTATTTTATTACGAAACAAGAGCACATTATTGCGAACTATGACGCCCAATTTGTTCCATCTCTGGCTTACTATCGTGAACACCGAAGTTCGCAAATTTCGGAGATTTTTCTCTATCATCCTAATGACGCCTTCGTGACAGAGACAAACACATAAATTTGCGAACTTCGGTTTTTGTAGTAGCAGGCCAGGATGCTTAGCCAAGTTGCCAATCGCTAACGCTTAGTAGCGTATCGTAGTTTTCCCTCTCTGTCACTCTTTCATATTAGTGCGACAAAGACAGGTGCCTTTCGTTTACGATTGAAGATTAAGCGCTAAGCGATTGGCAACTTGTATAGCCACTCACTTGCTTAATGTAGCTTTTGTTACATGTCATCACTCTTATTTTACATAGACAGAGTCCATCGCAAAAATCAAAGCAAGTGAGTGGCTAAGCACCTCACCTTGATCATAATCAACTGAACTGGAGCTTAGAAATCGTGTTTATTATGTATATAGACGCGACGATACAAAGTTTCAAGTTTTTCCATGGTGCCGCCAGTCATGTCATAGCCAGACATACTTCTCCTAACAAGTTGTTGGAGAGTGCTAAAGAGGGTTCCGTAGTAAAAGTGACGAAATTTTGTTGTTGATCTTCAATAAGCCTATTGAATATCAACACAAGCTAACTGATAAAGAATAGTACAGCCAAGGGCATAAACATATATACAATTTTAGACCTTATGCTCAAGACATAAGCAAAAATGTGTATACATATTTATGCCTCTGACTGTACACTGTGCATTCTGGGGAGGTAAGTACAGTACAGTATTACTAACGAGAGTGTTAGAAGCCCGACGCCATAGCCGGAGGGCTTTTAATGACTCGAGTCAGTATGCCTTTTACAGACCGTGATGCATACAATGTTTTTCATCACACTTGCGAACAAAAAAATAAGTTACAAGACAAAATATATTTTTCATAACACTTGATATTACCTAGGGAGTAATAGAAATGTCAGTACGTCATTTGATAATATTATGCCTTGAAACTTATTTTTTTGTCGGCAAGTGTGATGAAAAACATTGTATGCATCACGGTCGGTAAGCGGAATACTAACCTCCCTTGATGCACAATGTACTACTTTTGAAAATAAAAACACTTTATATTACTCCCGTGAGGCATGTAATAATGGCGCGCTTAGAAAGCAAGTGTGATGAAAAGGTTTATGAGTTATTTATTATAGAAGTTGCTACATAGGTTTCATATTACAATCTATTTTATTTTCTTAACCCAACACATGAGTTAAACGGAACATTCCCTACTAGATAGAAGTCGTATAAGTAATTTAATCACTTACCTCGTGTCATACGGGTTAATGGAGATGGACATCAAACACGAAGTTTTCTTTCGCCCTCAGGTATCCATTAGAAGATTTCATTCGGACACTATTAGAGTAAACTGTGGACTACGGCCGACAAAATTAAAAAACACATTACATACTTAAGACGAATCCATAACATTTTTTTCTGTGAGATCGTATATTATATTCTCTACATTTCATATTTCAAGTAGGTACACAAACATAATTAATTAAAAACTATGTAATTTTTCTCCGTAATACTCCTTGAAAGCTTGAATCCTTCATTTATGTTTGATAGATTAGTTTTTTTTGCCACAGCAAAAAGGAAAGTGAAATGAAGTTTCATTGTAAAACAAGTGCATAAGTAATATAATCAGCGTCCGTAGCCTAGTTTGTAAGCAGGATCACTGGCCTATTCGATAAATAAATAGGTACAGTCAAGTGCAAAAATAAGTATCGAAAGAATCCGCTCATAAATATGTTACGACGTTCTTATTACACAGAATTAGAGTGCACTGGGACATATTTTTTACCATTTTTGTGTACACCTTATTTTGTATTTGACTGTACACAAATATTTGTGTACATTTGTATTTATTAAAAAGGCCAAGAAGGCTGCCAGTTTCCTTGCACAGCGGATAAGCATCGCGATTCTGCGGGGAAAGAATGCCAGCATCCGTGGCACTATGCCGCAGGGTCCCCAATACGGGTGCTTACAATATATCAAAATACTACTTTAAAACATCACCCAACTAAGTTTACTTCGCGTACAACCCTCGCTTTTACTTTCAAGCGTCGGTCATGTAATAACTTCTTGAATTTCTACAACCCTGGTACTTTTTCCCGTGGCGTAGAAGCCTGGCACGGGTTTCGTAGCCTGCTTACGTCGGCGTAGCTCGTAGCGGGTATTTTGACAGAGGGCGAAAAAATTGTTTCCGGCCGGAAATAGAGCACTTCTATTCAGTTTCGTACAATTTTATGGCTATTCATTGGTAATTATGAGTTATGAGTAATTTTGTTTTACCATTATAATATTATGAGATGACATGGCAATTTTAAAAAATCGTGCGATTTAGTCTACTTGCCGCTGTGCAGAGCAAAAACAATTGCCTTTCAAAATGTACAATAAGTGGTTACACAAATATGTGGATTGTGAGATACACACTCTGTCAATGAATACGGGTCAGGTGGTTTTTTCCATAGAAAATAATGCAAACATCCAGTTTTCAAATATTTCTTGAAAATATTTATAGTGTAGGTAAAATCTATTTTTAAATCAGGTTGTATTGGAATTTCCCTAAATTTATAAATCATCATCATCATATCAGACGACCACTGCTGAACACAGACCTCCCCCAAAGATAGCCACAATGATCGGTCCTGTGCGACCCGCATCCAGCGGACTCCTGCGACCTTCATCAGGTCATTAGTCCACCTTGTGGGGGGCCTACCCACGCTACGCCTTCCGGTACGTGGCCGCCACTCAAGAACCTTCCCGCCCCAACGCCATCGGTTCTACGCACAATGTGTCCCGCCCACTGCCACTTCAGTTTAGCGATTGGGAGAGCTATTTCAGTAATTTATAAATAAATCCAAACTTTAAATTGTCGTTGTGTCGGTGTACAAAAATGTAGACCATTTAAGAAAACCAACTAAAATGTATGGTAACACGATTTTTTTATTCATGAGTTGCTATTTTATCTACGGAGTCACCTGACGATAAGATTCCATGTTTTTCGGATCGGGTGGAAACTTCAGGGAAATTCCAATACAATCTGATATTAAAAACGGTTCCACTTGTATTATGCATATTTATTTTAAATATGTGTAATCAGCATGTTTCCAGTATTTTCTATGAAAAAATCCACCTGACCCGTATTCATTGACCGCGAGTGTAGTTTGCCAAGTTAAGTGTTGTTTCACAAGTAGGTATACATATATTTTCGATGTCACTTTTAAGATATTATTCTTTCTACCAATATTTTTTGTTTTCAACCGATTTCATAAAAAGGACTCTATTCGAAGTTCGCAATTCGACTGTATTATTTTATGTTTGAAAATAATAACAGTGAATATTTTGTTACGGACGGATAGATTATTTTTGGAAATATACAGTATGTTATCCGCACAACATAACGCCATAAGCGCCATCGACAATGTGGCCCCTTTCCTTATTGTCGACGGCGCTTATGGCGTTATGTTCGTAATTCCATATACCTATAAAAACAACAAAAGGGTGTAAGGGGTGACAATATGACCTGGTTACCCAATTGCCATCCTCACCTGCCCGTGGTGCAAACAAACCCTGCTCACAAACGAACGAGACTCTGGCGACCGACCAATGGCGGTATAACCATTCAAATCGGCGTAGGTTAAAAACAACAGGCAGGTGACGTCACCGGTGCAAGAAACTGCGTCCCTGTGATCGCCAGCCCGCCTGCCCAGCGTAAACGCCATCGACGATGTGGTTCCTTTGCCCCGACAACATCATAATTATTATACACTTGGAAGAGAGTGTTTATATAGTCAATTGTTTTTTAATACTTATAATACTGCTAATAAAATAAGTCCAATCCAGTGACGATAAATTAAAACACGACCGAGGAAAGTGTTTTAAGTTATTTATTTATCGTATGGCATAAGTACATTGTTCTCTACTTAAATTTTTAAAGCAACAGCATCCGTCGAAAGTTGGCACGAGTTATGAATACCCTTTTCGTGCGATTTTTTTTCAGTAAAGATGGCCTCCGAAGTTTCATCCTGACAAGAAATAAACCACTTTTTGCACTAGGGCATAAAAAAAGCACCGTGTACTGAAAAATACATTTTATTTATAACAAAGTGATTTATACTCTCGCTTATGACATGTGACGATGTGACCATTAATTCATCTGCACTTCTTGTGTCTAGACACTTTTTTCAAACATTTTATCATCTTACGTGCTGTTCATTAATCAAAGAATGCCATTCAGGACCGACAAGATGGATAGTGATGTATTGGCTTCCATTTTGGGATTTATTTATCCTGATTCATATACACAAAATGATCATTTCAGAACAAAAGTAATGCAAATACATGTAAGTGTACCGTAAAGCCGGCTTACTTTGTCCTAAAAAAATATAGGTTTTACTTCTCATTCGATTTAATTGTAATACAACACCTTTATGCTTAAATTGTACCAGTAGTCAAGTCAGACGGTTCGATTCGAATCTGTGCTGATTATAAGCTTATACGCTCAATAAATGGCTAGAGGTAGACAGGTATCCTCTGCCTAGAATAGACGATTTGTTAGTAAAGCTGAATGGCGGGGACAAATTTTCGAAAATCGATTTGAGTCAGGCTTATGGTATGGTAGGTTCGAATCCCGGCGAGGGCATTATTTGTGTATTTATTTATCACAAATATTTGTTCCTTGGTCATGGCTGTCTATGTATTTAAGTATCTATATGTATATATCTATTATATATATCGTCGCCTGGTACCCACATCACAAGCCTTAATTGAGCTTACCGTGGGACTAGGTCGATTTGTGTAAAGATGTCCTAAAAATATTTATTTATTTATTTATTATTTATTTATTTATTTATTAGAAGTAAAGTTAAGAGTGTAATCAAGTAATTAATTATTAAAATAAGTAACATGTTTAGACAAATTACGTATAAAATAGCACCACTTTCTCTTATACACTGATTGTTTTATTGCGGTAAAATTAAGATGTCATCAAAATGACAAATGCGCACAAAAATAATTATAATGATATAAATTTACATCTTCATCATAAAAGTATTTTTATATAGGTACTTCTTATTTCGATTAATTCTAATGTGTGTCCTACATTTCATCTGTATATACCTAACATTTTTATGCAGTGCTTTTTGCAAGATACCTAACTTCCATTTTTTGTTTAAAAACTATTTAGTTTTTTTGTATTAAAAACTATTTAGTTATTTACTTCATGATTTTCCTAGTTTCTCAAAGTATATTCATATACGTAGCTCCCACGTTAATCGATTAAGCAGTTTTCGCATAAACATGTGATAGACAAAAAGTTAGACAGACGGGCAGACTTATTTAAAATTAACAATTCTAGTATGTGTCGGGATGGAAAATTCATATCTAAAACTCCTGATAACAATAAATCATCTAATTTACGCGATGCGTTGGTTTTATGATAAATTTAATTTTGGGCTAAAGTTATCCCCTAGGACCAAAGTAACCCAGCTTTACGGTATATCGTACTTCGGTTTTTAACCGACTTCAAGAAGGAGGAGGTTCTATGTCGATGAACGACTGTTTTTTTTGTCTGTATGTTGCTCGATATCTTCGAGAATCGTGATCCAATTATCATTTTTTGGGGTTCCGTAGTACCCTTATAGTTTCGCCATGTCTGTCTGTCCCCAGCATACCTAACTCATTGGCCGTTAGTACCTACCAGAAATATGCGAGTTGGTACATGGTACAGTAAAATATATAAAAAAAAATGTTTTCGTGTACCTCCCCTAGGCGTAAAGTGAGGATGTGTTTTTGTTTTTCTAAAATCCTGTAGTGTGGGTGTATCGTTAAATAAGTATTTAAAAAGACTACGGGTCACAAGTTTTATTGTAGAAAACCACTCTTTGGATATAATTGCTCCAAAATAACAAATATGTACCCCCCCCCCCCCCTAACTTTAGATCTGCGTGTCCAACAAATATAAAAAACATGGCTTTAGAATACTTTAAATAAAAACTATTAAGAACATAATCGGCCTAGCCGTTTTTGAATTACTACAGAACCCTAAACTGAGGATGACCCGTCATGCTCTTGATCGATTTTTTTTCCAACGGAATTATCCCCAGATGGTCTCTTTGTTACGAATTCGGGGACATCTTTTAATTTGGTGATTAATTGATTATTATTAATTAATTATTTAGCTTTGACATTATGTTTCTGAGTAATATTGGTTTTTGCTCAAACACGGCAATCAAATTACAATGCAATTAGGGACCTGCGAAGCCAATGGGTAATTTAATTTTAATATAAACGTATGTAATTGATTAAAGTAAACTTAAACACATCAATTAATATTTTCTTCGTAGACGCATATTCGTAGCATTTTAATAAAGTACGTTCAATTAAGTATTATTATGAACGTCGAAAAATGAGTACGGACTAATTAAAATGGTAAATTTCACCAGAGTGAAAGAAACATTATTAACATTATTTTATAGGTCGTTTTCTCAAATATTGTAAGCAATTTAGCGCTTAATGAAAAATGAAAAATATTTAATTCCTTGAACAATTTTGGTGCAGTATACAAGCGGAAACCTCCTAGTAAGTAAATAATACTTGTATCAGGAAGCCTTGCTCCTTCTTATCAAATAGTACTAACAAATAATTCAAAATGAGTGGTAATAAATCCAATTATTTTAAATACCATATTTATGCATGCGCGTGTGTGTGTGCGATGTGTAGAAACGTGTGTAATATTACATTCACTCGTTATATCAAAAAGTAAAGTATTATTAGTATTAATGAAAAAGCTAAACACGATCATTTTCATACGCTACGAAATTTAGCCATAAACTAAACGGTATGGGTAATATTGTAACACAACATTTTGACTTTTGATTTCATTAAAGCCCCGTATTTTTTGGTGACCGACCCTTTATTCAAATGTGCAGTTTGTCAGCCTCCGTAGTCTAATTGTAGTGAACTTGCGACGAAGCTGGAGGTTCCGGGTTTAAATCCCGGCGAGGGCATTATTAGTGTTTTATTATATTATTAACACAAATATTTGTTCGTTGGTCTTAGCTGTTCATGTATTTAAGTATTTATTCGTATTTATCTATTATATAAATCACCGCCGTATTACAAGCCTTTACCGTGGGACTAGGACGATTTGTGTAAGATGTCCCAAAATATTTATTTATTTTTATGTTTATAAGTTATAACTGTTATAAGTTTTATTTAATGCCTTACAGTAACAAGTGTACTTATAAGAATATGTATACAGGGTGGTCCAAACGTTGACGTCAAAAAATTTTTTTTAGATTCCTCACGTCATGAGCTATCAGAATATACCCCATGTATGTTAGCCGATTTTTTGTAGTTTTCGAGTTATGAATTTTTGAAAAAAATTTTTTGAGAAATTCTGGAATGAAGAAATTTATTAATAAAAAAAAAAATATTGGGTTTTTTAACTAGTTTTTTTTTTGTAAAAGTATTACTACAAATAAAGCATATACTGACAAAAAAATTAGCGTCCTCACTTTGATACAAGTAGGATAAAAAAATACAAAATTCAAAATTTTACGCTAAAACGCATCAAAATAGCATTAATGTACGTAAATAAAAAATAAAACATATCCCAAGGAATTTTCGTATTCTAAAGGCCGCCCTAGACCTTGAGCCTTCGTAAAAGCAAAAAAAAAGTGATACTTAATGATGAGGATTTTTCGGAGTAGTCGGTCAAATAAACTTAAAAAAACTTAAAATTTTAAAGTAGTAAAAAATGACTTGAATAACTACACAAATTGAGCATTCGTGGTATTTTCTGTATTTGTTTATTGATAAGAACAACAAAACAGACGAAATTTCACTTTATTTTTAAATTAAAAATTTTGAAGTTTTTTTAAGTTTATTTGACCGACTACTCCGAAAAATCCTCATCATTAAGTATAACTTTTTTTTTGCTTTTACGAAGGTTTAAGGTCTAGGGCAGTCTTGACATTACCAAAAATCCTTGAGATATGTTTTATTTTTTTTATTTACGTACATTAATGCTATTTTGGTGCGTTTTTAACGTAAAATTTAGAATTTTTTATCCTACTTGTATCAAAGAGAGAACGCTATTTTTTTTGTCAGTAAATGCTTTATTTGTTGTAATACTTTTACAAAAAGAAAATATTTAAAAAACCCAATAGTTTTTTTTATCAATAAATTTCTTCATTCCAAAATTTCTCAAAATTTTTTTTTCAAAAATTCATAACTCGAAAACTACAAAAAATCGGCTAACATACATGGGGTATATTCCGATAGCACATGACGTAGGGAACCTAAAAAAAATTTTTTGACGTCAAGGTTTGGACCACCCTGTATATGTGACGGTTTGGCATTTGTCGTCATTGTGTCACTTTTGCTCTTACGTACCAATAAGAATGTGACAGAAACTACATCAGATAAAAATTTAACCATCATAAGCCTACAAATAAGTTTCTGTAATTTAGTGCAAATACTCCTTAGGAAAGTTACGGAGAGAAAATTTTGTGATGTTATCTGGGCAAAGGGACCACATTTTCGATGGCGCTTACGCCTTGCGGCGTTGTATTTGTATACGAACTTACGAACATTACTCCATAAGCGCCATCGACAGTCCGGTCCCTTTACTCCGATAACTCACATTTGTACTGAACTTGCGCAAGAAACTTACTAGTGGAGTCCTGTTATACAGTGTGTATTCGATACGGGCGCATAATTTAACAACAATTAGTAGGACACAAGAAATATATTTACATTAACCATAGAAAATTGGAACTGTTATTTTTGCATACGTAATAATTCAGCACGCAATTTATTGCACCCACATTGATTTAGGCCTTACCTAGCCTAACTTTAACCTAACCTAACTGTCACGTCAGTAACATTTATTTTATCATGTCGAACTAATTTGTGGATTACGTACATAGCAGACAAACATTTAAAAAATCATTGCACCAAATTAATACCAATATTTAATAAAAAAATATTCGCAAAATTATAATTGTTTTATATATGAAAACAATAACGACCTACTTAACAATAAAATTGACTACACATTTAATCTTAAAAATAAATAAGTAAAAGTAGTTTTAAGATATAAACTTATAAAATTAAACCTAAAAAACCCTTAAAAGAAGCAACTGATCTAAGCCACCCCAATTAGCTCCCGTCGCAACTATCGTGTCCATCACGCTCGATGCATTTCCGCGCTGAATACATATAGAATATACTCGTAGATACTTAATTACAGAGACAGCCATGACCAAGGAACAAATATTTGTGATATATAAATACACAAATATTGCCCTCGCCGGGATTCGAACCCGGAACCTCGAGCTTCGTAGGCAGGGTCACTACCAACTAGGCTACGGAGGCTTTCAAATACTTGTAGGTATAGTGTATAATTACATTGTTTAAATTCCAGCTCATTTTCATTTTTCATTAAGTACACTGTTTAAATTTCACAAAGTGTTACTTTCAACCCAAGCTGTAATGACCAATTTTTCCCTTTGCCAGCTCAAAAGGGTGGGAAAGGTCACTTGACCTCTGAAGGGTTCTTTGTACATTCATCTTGCCACGCCAGGGAATACTAAAAGTGGATACATTAATGTTTTTTTCATATATGCAGTGATTTATCTACATTCATTTTTATTCTTGAGGGAGAGCGTTTACAAAAAGTTGCGGATTTTGTGTAGTGTTTTTATGGTTTGTATTTTGATTGTGATGTTTTGGTACTTTGGTTTTTAAAACTGACAATACTATAAACAGAGAAGGAAGATAGGAGGTAGATAACAGATTCTAAAGACCAAGACGTTCGTCCAAGATGTTCGTCATTAGGTCAGTTACCATCAATAGTATCTTATATCACGAAGGCCGCAAATATGTACAGGGTACCTAACTTGGAGACGTAATCAGATTTATATTTTTTTAACTCTTCTAATAACTAGAAACTGAATAGAAATCCCGGGTCTCCTTAAAAATAGACCGTTTTTATTGTTCATTACCATCACCACTTTATTTTCCGTTTTATAAAAGCAAACGAGACTATTATCCCAGAATAGCAGACAAACATGCGTCTGCTACAAGATAACCGAAAATGACTCCACTATTCATACGCAGTGCGTCAATAATTTGGGAATGGTAATGACTTAATTGGTGCGACAGAATAATCGCATAGAACTATCCACAACTTGTATGTATAATAGTACATTACGACACAAGTGCGTTTTTGCACGTGTCTTGTACGACGTTTTTTAGTGCAGATGGCCCTCCGAAGTTTTGGACCTGACGTAAAATGACACACTTCTCGCACTAGAGCCTAAAAAAGGCACCATCTGTACTAAAAATGTATTTTTCATATTTCGAATTTCGTGTTTTTCGCACTTGTAATAATGTCTTCGCACTTGTGACAAAAAATAGTACATACTACTATTTTTTGTCATTTATTTTACTTTTTAATCTGATATTTACGGCACTAAAAAGTATTATTGAGATATGTGACATGTAAAACTAAGTAGATTTAATATTTATATGCGATCAATAATAAAATTGATGTCAAACACGATCCCGATTCAAAGAGAGAACACAATCTATAAATAAGTTTGTGTCAGATGCGGCATACGCGGTATAATAATTCGGTCAATGTATAAGGGTAAAGGATCCAGTTAGCTATGTCGATTATTTGTTCTTTAAATCTCCAGGTACGTAACATTTTTCATTAAAATCGAGGGAGACATTTCATGAAATTACCTGTGTCTACAATTTATTGAACTATTTATAAGATAACATCGAGCACATAAAATACAATACTGAACATTATGTATGACAATATAAAACACTCAAGACACAAAACATCTATATGAAACTCGTAAAACGCTTCCACTTTGTCCAACACTAAATTACCCTCGCACTCGGCATATCATAAATCACCAGTACATCAGCGGTTCATATGAAGTGTTTTTATTCTGTGACACAGCGTGGAACAAAACAGGACCGAATACGCGACCCTGGTGCACACCTTTCCGGGCCATTTGTCTCGCAATTCCGAGCAACGAGCTACGGAAATGTGGAGATGGTGTGCAGTCGTGTTTAAAAATATGTGACGTTCTTTATGTAAAAGAGAATCTGTCATACTTTAATAATGTTCTTATATTATCAAGAGAGCGCCACCGTGCAAACCTTGCACACACCGTATACCGGGTGTCCCAAGAAAGTTTTTAATTATTCCATTAACAAATAATTTATATAGACTGTTTTGGTACAAACACACTTTATCTTATTTATAAAAGAGAGTATTAAATACTACATTCATAGATTTGGTATGACAAGTAGCTATTTTTAGAGGAGGTATTGTTGTTAATTTTTTACTACAGATCTGTTACTACATTGTGGAATCATTCGTATTGTTGTGTAGGTGTATTGTATTGATATTTTCTAATCATTAATTTAAATCTGGTCTTCAATGAAAATACTTTAATATTCTGAGTTATTAATGTTATTATTCATAATTTGAGCAACTATACCTTTAACTATGGTTCAAATAATCAAAAATAGACACGACAATAAATGAAAAGTAGTTATCTTTAAACAGTTAAAGCTGGTCAAATACAAAATTATAGCACACGCAGATTTAATATATACTGCAGGATTGCGTATTAAATTTATGAATAGACTCATTAACAGTGGGCAAGCATTTCCCAGCCAAATCATAAAACGATTAATTCACAGTGGGTACATAACATATGGTATAATTAAATGAAATCGATTATAATCATCTCGAGAAATCCATTCCAGTAATTTCCTGCCACCGTTCTGCATCCATTCCCATTTGTTTTGCAAATGTTGGCAATTTGATTTGATGGCCAACATTTGTTGAACGCAAGGTGCGATGAGCAAAACGATTGTTATTATCAAGTATATATTATTGTTATTTATCGTTTATGGCAAAATATATACGGTCTCTCAATTGCTTGTCATTTGTTATGCTTATTTACCATCTGACGAAGCATTTCGACACCGCCTGAAACGCCTTTTATTGAATAAAGCATTATATTCTGTTCAAGAGTTTATGAATCTTGACATTTAAATAGTTAATATTGATGTATTTTGTATAAGGACCTAAAATGTATAAATTGTATAATGAGAATTGTAATTTAAGGTGATGAACCCTAACGGGGGTTAGAACTGCTAATATTGATTTGAAATACTGTATTTAAATCTTTGTTGACATTGCTGTATTATAATTAAATTTTTTATTGTTTGTTTTGACGATCATGATCACAATTCGTACAATTTTGATATGTATGCAAATTTATTATGAAATCTTTAATCATGAAATAAAATAATCTAATCTAATCTATTAAAGTACATTTAGACCAAACGAGCATTCGCTCATTCTATCCCCCACTCTACGAAATCAACGAATTTCAACGAATCATGTTTCGTGTAACGAATGAATTTTGTAGAGTGGGGTATAGAATGAGCGAATGCTCGTTTGGTCTAAATGCACCATTAGTTTGTAAGATATTTGCGTAGGTTATTTTTTTAAAGAATTTGTTGATTGCTTAAACATCAAGTATTTAACGTTATATCAAAACATATTTATTTCACTCATAGATCATTCATCGTCATGAATTTCGTGGCAAGATAACTCAAAATGACAATGTTACATTTAGAAATTGATATCTTTCAACCACCGAAAAGAGTACCGCTGATCTCCATCGAATGAAACTCGACCAGCGGCCCTACCGCGTAAAAAGAAATTCGTAAATTTCGAGGATTTGTCTCTCTCACTCTAATGACGCCTTCGTTTGAGTGACTGAGAAAAATTCCCGAAATTTTTGAATTTTGTTTTTGCGGTAGTAGGCCAGTAGCCCTACCATGAGATGCCGCTACGTTATCAACGCGCGTTTATTATCTGTCCATCCCGCTCGTACTTGCGTATTAGCGCGAGCGAGCTGCAGTGTTATTCACTAAGGAGACCGCCTTGCTGTCAGCGCTGTGTCGGCGGTGCGGCAGCGTCGGGCCTAAAAATGGTATTCGCTAATGTACTTTAAACGACACTAGTGCTCGGCGACGAATGCGGCATGAGCTGGCACTACACTGCGTCGAGAGTTTGACGTTTAATGTACGAACTTCGTATTCTCTAACGAAAAACAGCGACGAACTCGCCCACAACCTCGCTCACAGCCTCGATTCCTAATGTCAAATAAAACAGCTAGGATTTTAGACAAGGCTGTCTCGACGTCGAGCACGTTGACGAACGCAGCGTCGAATGTGTGAATAAGAGAATAGCATAGCTGGATAGAAGGTAAACGCGCGTTAATAACGACGCCGCATCTCATGGTACGACTACCATGACTTTGCAAGTATCGGTAACGTTAGGTTTTACTTGATACGTAAAACAGGCCGCTCGCTCCAATATGTCAGTGCAAGCGCGATATAATGCATTACGTAGGTCAAAATTTTTTTCGTTGTCTTGTTTCAAACCTCTCTGTCACGCTTTCAGCTACTGTTTCGACTCAGTATATAAAAAAAAATCCAGTGCACGTGTATTTCTTTTTCACGCTAGATTTTAATCCATGCATCATAAATTGTAAACTAAACATCATCTCATACAAAAATCACCACTGCGTCACGTTTTTAGGGACACAAAATAAGACAACGAAAATAATTTTGACCCACCGTGTATTGAGTAAAACCAAACTTATCCGTTGCTTTTCAACTCACTAAAATAAACACATTGACACATTAGGGGTGAAAAATGACCATGGCATATCTACGTTTTATGCATGGCCTGAGCTGAAAGAAACCATCCATTCTAATCCATTGAAACGTTTATCTAAAGAATAAGATTCATTCAACAACAATATTTATACAAATGGAGCCACGGATAGTTAAGTCGACCTTCGATCTTGCAAATATTCCAAGGAATTCAGTCAGACAGGCCATTTGTATCTGGCTTCTTGAGAAATAAATTCATAAATAATTCAAATGAGATTTCCTAAGCCTTATCATTAACAAATCCAACATTATTGTGTAGTTTTCTTCAAATACTTCGTACATCGTTCATATTTAACTATAGGCACCAAGGAGGTTGGAACTCTTAGGGCGCCTATAGAGAGACGGCGTGACAGACAAAACCCGTGCCGCGCATATGCGTTTTACGCATATGTGCTGTCAGTACCTCTCGGGACGTCATGGGTATATAAACTATAAAAATATACCAAGAATGCCACATTGCTCTGTAATCTGGTGCAGGAACCAGTCTACGTACGTTAATAAACAAAATTCAAACGTTTCCTATCACAGGTAAGTAAAAAAAGTTATATTAAATTCAATATAAAATTAGTATGGGCGAGAGACATAGTGAAGAGACACGACGCTGAATTTGTTATCGATAGTCTATGTAAACTCTTACAACTAAACGGTGTTAGTAGAAATTCAAAATTTGTTCCCGAGTGAAGGACGTTTCCTATGTATAAGTAAGTATAATTATGTGTTTTTCTCTATTTAAGTACATATATAATATATATATCGTCGCCTAGCACCCATAGTACAAGCTTTGCTTAGTTCCAGGCTAGGTTGATTTGTATGAGACTGTCCCCCAAACATTTATTTATTTATTTATATTTAGCAATAATATAATATTTATCTAGAGTGCAGACAATGAAGCAACTATACAAAAACGTATAGTTTAAGAAATTCTGACTTAATTTTTAGATTTCCTATAGAACCATGTGTCAGAGAACGCTGGATAACGGCGACTGGAAAGTTGAACAGTGGCCTATTTCACCATAATTACAAGTCTGACAATTGTAAAACATCACTGTTACTGATGTCACAGGCCTCCGTAGGCAACGGCTACCGCTTACTATCGGACGGTCCATGTGCTTGTTTGCAACCAACATAAAATTATTTGTAATAACGTTTTTAAATAGTTAATAAACTACTTTTAATTTTCCGAATCCTGTGACAAGTGTCGCAAGGTTTAGTACAATTCTCATTCAATCTTGACATGCGGTTCGGCATATGTCGGAATTTCGCTACAATTGTCGTGTTTTTTGTGAAAATTGTAATTTTGCTTCGCAAAGAAGTAGTTAAATACTGCTGATTTATTAAAGTTCTTGCACTAAATTTTATGTTGGTGGCAAACAAACGCACGGCCCTTCCGATGGTAAGCGGTAACTGTAGCCTATAGACGCCCCAGATTACAGAAACAGTCAATTTACAATTGTAGCACTTGTCAATGTGGTGAAATTGGGGCGTTTCCGCAAAAACACGACACAATTTGTTCGGACCACTTCCAAAATGACTGTTTTGTAAAAACAAATCCGAGATCTATATTGTCATCCAATGCCTGTCCAACTTTAAAACTCCATCCTGCGTTTGACAAGGTAAGTTAGCTTTGCTAAATAATTTTATTATGTTTTAAAAGTAAAGTACCTTTTAAAGGATTTCTGATGTTATCTGTTAATACATATTAATTTAAGTATGTAATTTCCAGGTGTTTCTTGTCCCAAGTAACCCATCTGATAATCTTTCAAGAAAACGTAAAACGGTACAATTTACGAATTTAAAAATATCTTTAGGTATACATTTATACATCTAATTAATCTGTCCTCATATATAATACTGTAGCACCACGATATTTTAATCCATGTATACATATATAGTACAAGCTACTGGCACAGAGATGGCGTTAGTAGTCTCGATTTTCATGTTCCCAGGATCTGTTTTAAAATCCGGGACTCTTTGCGCTCGGCAGTTGGCCCTAATAGGACGCTGTTCGGCCTTAGACGGGTTACTTAGTTACTATCGCTGTGTTACGTAGTTCCTGGCGCCGATTGAATAAAGTCCTGTCTTCCGTACCTGTCGTCTTGTCATTTCGACTGCGCCCCACCTCTCCACGAGTAACCGACTTCACAATACCTAAATTACCTAACCATCTAAACTCCTTACAGTTGATCGTTTAATTTTAGTTCCCATTTATAGTTACAATTTTCTTTTTGCGTTTTATAACGTAATATAAGTAGATATAGTTTGCACACCTTGAACAAACAAGCCAATGCAAAGGTAACATTATATAACTAGACAGAGGTTAAACCTAGCCTAGCCTAGGTGAGCCTTACCCTTAACACTTGTTGTTTAACTTTAACCGGTCTTAAGACCGCCTGTTGTTTAACCTCTGTCTAGCCTTACCTTTAACACTTGTTGTTTAACTTTAACCTTAAAGCTAACAACTTAATGTAAGTAGGTACTTATTGTAAATATAAATTCAAATAAATGTATAAATTTTACTGTTTTTATATCATTCCTAACGACATCATTTTAGTGAGATTTTAAAAATGAGAATGTTTGAATAGCTTTTTTCGAGTAACATTTTTAGTCAAATAACTGTTGGTTTTAATCTATCGATAAAAATATCGAGCCATACCACAACACTGTTTACATTAACATGTCAAAATTACCTGACACGGTCGATTTCTATGAAAATGACAGCCAAGGCCGCCTCTATCTCTAAGGTTACACACTAAAGAGGTCCGTGCTCTGTGATAGGCACTTATTACTCTTTATATCATACTTCCTGTATACATTGAGAGAGAAATACCTCTATTTATTCTTTGAATGGTTCCAAAAACATCTGAAGGGGCTATAGTTAACAGAGTTTATGCTGGCACTATAGTGGATATAAATAAGAAAATCTAAAACTATAATTTTCTGTACTTTAATGATGAGATTCCCTACTCTACGCCTCTTCCATCAATAATTATTACATGTTTTTATTGTGAAAGCAACATTCATTATACTTAGCGACATTATCATATAGAGAGGTATCACTTACACGTCAAGAGAAAGGTCGCGTTGTATAATTAAACATAAAATGTAATAATGTAATCGTAATTATCTGACCTTTGTAAAGGCTTAGTAATAACACTCAAAGAAATTACAAAAGTATTTCTTCTCCAGTAATCCAATTGTTCATAATGTGAAAGCACAGAAAAATAGCACTACGTATAGACTAGAGTCAAGAAGTTCATATTAATTACATACCGTCATAGGGCTTTAGCTAGCTGACGCGGATACCCGGCACGTGTGCTGCGCAAAATTGACCATTTACATTCTTCAAATTCAAAACTTTGAAACACTGATACGGTCTCATTAGCTGAGCTCCCACAGCTCCGCTCCGCTCCGCGTCACTCGGTGGGTGTACCCTCTCAAATATATAAAAAGAATATACTTAGTACCGCCGTGCGCCGTGGTCGCCAATCGAGAACCTCTTTCGAGTGGCGACCACGAACAGGAAGGCACAGCGTAGGTATGACCTGGTGAAAGTCGCAGGAGTCCGCATGCGGATGGCGCAGGACCGGTCATTGTAGCAGTCTTTGGTGAAGGCCTATGTTCAGCAGTGGACGTCTTTCGGCTGATATGATGATGATGACTTGATGATCATTGTCTTTATTGTTCTGCGCCTTCTGTAGGCCAATTGATCTATTATACAACCTATATAATCTATTGATACAACTAAAATAATGAACGAAAAAGATTATTTTAGTTGTATCAATAGATACAACTAAAATAATGTAATGAACTAGAAACAGTTTTCTAACCTAAGGCTACACAAGAACGACTATTCCCTGAATTGAAAATAAGGCAATCCCATGAGAAATAATAAGTTTTGACTAAAATACGTACTCAAATATCTTGTTATAGGCTAACCCCCTTCATAAACGTCTCCTAGCTCAGCAAGCCGCTAAGTATTGTCTGTACTTTCCTGTCAATATGTCTTCTTATCAATATGTCTGTAAGATATGTAGAAAGGGTCAAACACTACTTAGCGGCTTGTTAAGTTTTGAGAGGTTTATGAAGAGAGCTCGGCCAATTAGACCGCCTCACAGTGTTTCGAATTTGAATTTCAAGAATGTAATTGGTCAATTTTACACAGCACCGCTCCGCTCCGCGTCAGTGTAGCCGCGCCCTAAGCACTTTGAGTGCTAGTGAGTGCTACGCTCGTAGCCGATCCCGTGGTTTTTCCGCTTTGTAGCGAAACCGACCTCCAGTAGAAAACTCCCCTCGGGAGTTTCCAGCGCTCTATGTGTTAAAGCAAACGGATTTATTTGGAGGGTCAAATAATTGTTTAATAAAAAACTGTGGGCATGTCGGGCCCTGCTAAGGTCCGTAGTTATTCAAAATCGGCTTGGCCGATTTTGTTCAAAATAGTTTTTTGCTGCGTACAGACAGACGGACATGGCAAAACAATAAGGGTTCTTTGTTTACTACGGAACTCTAAATATACAACTGAGGATGAATAGGCTGTACCTTCAGTAGTTTCAGATTCAGTAGCCAAGAAACAGTCTACTGTCAGAAAAAAACGGGATTTTCATACAAATGGTGGGGAGTAATTCAGAAGGCTTAGGTGAATTAAAAAGTCTGCATAACCAGAAGCACAGTACAAAAATAACAGTAAAGGAATGAGGGTAAATATGGCTTTGTTACTTCAATATAACCTTAAAGTGATCGTAATTATTCTTTTGATGCGAGTATCATCATCATATACGAGGATATCCTATCTTACACACACCGACTTAGTCCCACGGTAAGCTCAATTAAGGCTTATGATGTGGGTATTAACTGACGATAATGTAACATAGATGGATACATATAGGTACTTAAATACATAGACAGCCACGACAAAGGAACAAATATTTGCGATAAATAAATACAGAAATAATGCCCTCGCAGAGATTCAAACCTGAAACCTTCAGATTCGTAGGCAGGGTCAGTACCAACCAGGCTACGGAGGCTGACATTATTACCGAGAATTATAATTATTAGATATTTTTGTCAGAGCGAAGAAAAAGTCGCTATCAGATGTATCGTATCGTTCGAAGCGCTCAAATCTGAACAAGCTTTTATCGTAATGGCAATAAAGGCGTGTTCAGATGTTATTGAATGCTCCTAGCGCTACGATATATATATGTATTTTTTTTTTGATGGCGACTGTCCAAAAATTATCAGTCGAATTGCGAACCGTAAAACCATACAACTATAGTCTTCTAATACAACTATGGTTTACAAGTTCAACTAGTAATTAAGCATCAATGGAAATCTTTTATTTTGTTTTTATCTAAGTTCTTAAATCATTAATGAGGAGTAACTGCGTCAATAATATAATAATTGTATTATACTAAATCGAAGATATTTGACTAAGTATTAGATTATAGTTGAGAGATTTTGGACTATAGTTGGGTAGTTTTATAGAACCTCTTTTGGTACTACTGCGTAAAATTTGTATGTGACACTGCTTTGTGCATTGGGTGGGCGAAGCTTCTCGCCGAAATGATGCGCTGTATTGCAACTGTGAATTATATGCGCCGTCCTCGAAATGAATGAAATGAGAAGGCGGACCCTGAGCTGGTCTTTTCAGATTTAAGACGATTACGTCTTTAAGTAGTAATGCACTTACAACCTACTTTTTCTTTTGGACTGTGTTAATAGTTGTGTGGATATTTTATCGTGCTGCGTGTTTAAAAAATATAATAACATTCATAACGGTTTTGATATTTTTACCAAATAGTGTCTCGGACAGGTATGACCACATTTTAAACGTGGTAGTTCTAATTTAATCATAATACTTGTATTATGCTAGTTTGCTTTATAAACATCAACACATTATGTTATGATGCATATTATGATAATATATGTTCATAACTTTTTGGTAGGTAGTCGAATGGAGTTCCCTAGATCTGGCATAATTTTGTTTGTCCGAAACGCTTAGGACATAACTGAACACTTGAACAGACTTGGCATTATCTATTTTGGCATAATCTTAATCAGGCAGAAACATCACTTGGCATTAACACTTTCGCTACGGCAATTAGTTAACATCGCAATCAACCATACTCGCATCGGGTCGAATAGATCCGATGCCGTCGCGAAGGTGTAACAATAATTTATAGTTACTCAATCAGTTGTTTATAGTTTCGTTTTTAATTATTAAATTAGAATTTTCAATCAATCATATAAAATGTCTATCATCTGATCATAAATCTAAAAGCGGCTACCAATCCGCTAACATTTTTGGTCCACCTGCCATCCGCTCGATGGGTGGACCATATTTGAAAGAGTGCGGGTCACTTTTGGATGAGGTTAAGTTAGGACCGGGACCAGTGGCGTACAGGAAGAGAGGCTTACTCTCATCAGTGCTCATTGACTTTAATTGCAGAATTTGCAGATTTAACTGACCACATTACACACCTTATGGTCAATGTAATAAGAGTTACCTACAAGTAATAAATTGTCAGTTGTATTCGACTAAGGGTGAGGAGCATACCTGGGATAACTGGGGGCAAGTTATAGGGATTTGATATCGATTAAAAAGCTGTCGATATAATTATAATAAATGATGTGCTTATTGAATTCTCGATTACAGTACAGAGGTTCAATGTCATAATTATCTGATATCGGACCTCTTCAGATAGTAAAAACTAGTACGCAGATGTCATTTTAATGAAAATGACAATTTAAATATTGATTTTTAATATTAATTGTATATTTTTAAAACTATTTTAAAATAAACCAATTTAAAGTTATTTTTTTATTTTAATTGATGAATAAGTACCTAATATTTATTTATGCTGAATAACATTTTGATGTTGTCATTCACAGTAACATCGATATATTTTTAGTCGATAAAATATTTTGCTACATCACTTTCGTATAAATGCCCCGAGTTATCCCAGGTATGGTGAGGAGCAATCCTTTGAAAGTGGAGGGACGCTTAAATTAAACAAGAACGTACTTTTAGAGAAAACACAATTAAAATGTAACTGTTCCAAGGTTAATTGGCTCCTGTTCTAAAATTCAATTAAAAATGAACCAAAAATTTCATTTTAGTACAGATGGCCCTCCGAAGTTTTGGAACTGACGTAAAATGTGTCATTTCTCGCACTAGTGCCTAAAAAAGGCACCATCTGTACTAAAAATATAATTTTATGTTAAATAATAAACTTATAGTTATTGGTACACTTTTGTTTCAAGTGTGAGTAACGCGTCACCATTTCGCAAGTTGCCAGTTACGTAATACGTTCGTGGGTTTCCACGTCGGCCGTAGCAAAAACAATTTAGGTGGGACCTAAGTACTCCGGTATCTATGCGAATGTGGCATAGCTCCAAAAACGTGATACACATACACATGCTGCCCTGTCCAGCGAATCCACTGCCAAGATGTATCGAACCTTACCCTCTGTGTGCTTACCGCGAGTTTAACGCAGACTTACCTACGTCATATTCCTCTCGCTCCTACCAATACGCGATTATGAGCTGGATGGACAAAAAGTAAGTCAGCTATAAAGTCACCGTAGCAGTAAGCACATAAATCTCGCTCAGCATGTAACCGAGACAAGAAGGTCGCTGGAGCATTGCAAAGAATACCCCTTAAGTAACATAATTTTTCTACGGATTTTAAAAATACTGAGGAAATAATTTTGAGTCTTGTCCTTGTCACATTTTGTGACTTCCCTCAATAAGTCAAAAGTATTTCACAAGTGATATTTTCCTAGTCCTCAGCTGTGCTATTGTGATAGATACCCGTAAAGGTCAGACTGCTCAAAATAGAATATCCGAATCGGGATCAAAATACAATGTAGTTTCAACGGGTGGGTCATTGTGTGAGACTATCAGTGTTTGAATGCGACTCTAATTGGAACTGAATGTATCTATGATGTAAGGAGCTAGTGGGTGTACTCGTAATGTAATGCTAGCTTAGAAAATCCCAGCCAAGTTAGAGCCGGTCTGGAAAAAATAAGAATTAACTTGAAAATCAACGCGTTTGTTAGAGATGAGATATAATGTGCCAGTGCACACAGAAAGGTACCTTATCAAGTTTAAAATGGACTTTATAACAGACCACATAAGTTCTATTGTAACAGTCGTGACAAGGTACCTTTCCATGTGCACTGACAGTACTGACACATTTTGTAATTGCATGCAAAGCTTCAACTTACCCTGTAATAAGCTGCTAAAGTGAATTTTCTGGTTGGTTGCAATTACCTGTAACAAAGAGTACTGCAATTAGTAGTGTAACTAAAAACAATAAGTAATCAATTTATATATTTTTTTCATAATGCCCTTGCGATCGGAGTACGAATTTTTCTTGTACTTTGTAGTTGTCCGGATATACCGCGGCCAACATATTTCAAAATTTACCTGTTCAGTCGCCATATATCTGAATCTGCCTCTATCGTTATGGCAATAAAAGCGTGTTCAGATATTTTTGAGTGCCCCGGACGCTACGATATATCTGATGGCGACTGTTCTATACAAGGTGCCCACGAGGAAAGGGAAACATTCTAACAGCATATTCCTGAGACTAAAAGAAGCAAAAAATGTTTAATGATATTTGGTCAAATCTGCAAAAAAAATTTTTAGTTTTTTTTATGTCTTGAAAGCCTTAATACACAAAAAAAGGATTTTATTAATCAAACTATCGCAAAAACTGCACTTATTTTTTTTTTACATTTGCTAGGTACTTAATTAAAGATATTTTTGTTTACTTGATGTTTGTCAATTATATGTGACAAGACTTAGACAACATGGTGACAAAATAGTTTCCTAAAATGCGTTTATCATACCGTAACGGTCCAAGACGGTTTAAAGAAATAATCCAATTTTATCTTAAAATAGACGGAATCCAGAAAACTTCATATGACATTTTTAACTTCAAAATTGGTCAGAAATCCACTGTTGAATTTTTTCCGTTTCCTCATGTCATGGGCACATTGTATAAAACCGTAAGGAGCTTACCATGTTTCAAAAATGGCCTGCAAAGTTAAATGCTGCAATTGAAAACTTTGCTGCTAACTAAAAAAATAATTGTGAAAAATGCCAATAATATTTCAGAGCCAATTTACAGTCCAATCAAGCTACGCAATAAAGAAATAATTGGACAATATCAGTCTAGTCTAGACAACGTTTATCGACAACATTCAGTTTTTGATCAAATCACCAATTAACCGAATGACATTTAATAGGGCGCGTTCCACTATTCAGGTCAAAACACACGTTCAAATAAGGTGGAAGTACTAGTGCGCAACATGTCAACAGAGAATATTTATTTGAATCATGTATTTGCTCATATATAAATCTACATAAAGTATTGTCATGTGTTTCGGGAGAGCACTTTGTTAGTTTTGTTAAATAGTATTTATTCTATAGGGTGACAACTGCGACCATATAATAACAGAAAAGTTTGTTGGCAACCCTAGCCATATAAACATACACAGAAAGTGCTCTCGGTGATTTAAATAAGTAAAATTGTAAATAACGTATACTTACGATTATAGTGCATACAAAAGTTTGAGTTCATAACTTGCGATTGAAGCCACGCTATTTGTTACCGCACAATGACACTATTTGGGATTTTAGAACAATGGTAAGAATAACTTTTAGCCGTTTTACATTTAAAATCATTAATGTAAACAAATGAATTCAATAATAGTGTTGCCATAAGATAAAAATAAAAAGTTGCGTTCATAAACTGGAATATGCATCATTTTGGGTGCATTCGAACGTCACCATAAATCAACCTAGGACTCGTTCAAAAACTAGGATAAATTAATTTCCCAATACCAGAAGTGATTTAAACATAACTAAATGGCATCTAAGAAACTCGTCAAAGCGACTACGAACACCCGAAATATGACAAATATAGTGATTTGTTACAAGTGCAAATCTTTTGTTGACCCAAAAAACACAATATCATGTTCAGCGTGTAAGAAAAGATATGAATATGACTGCGCAGGTGTATCAGAAAAGCTGCACCGATTAAGAACACTTGATTCACGGAAACAGTGGAAATGTAAAATATGTATAGAAAATAAAATATGCATTGAAAGTACGACCTCGAAGACAAAAGAGAACTTTAGCACCTCTTTATCATCCCCAGTGACCCACGAAACTACTGATATGATTACATTAGATCAGCCTCTTACCTTAATTACGACCCCTGAGAATGACAAAAAAAAGCAAAGTCACTCCGATGAGACATCAGTACACCTACCAGCCTCAGAATTTACCAAAAAGTATGAGGATGTACAAGAACAACTTATGAACCTCGGGGATACTAAAATACCAAATTCTCACCAAATACCTGTACATTCGCCATTTACTGAAATCGCCAAAAATCATGAAGTACAAAAACAGGCTATAACCCTTGAGGATACTAAAATGCCTCAGATGATGCTTGCTCAGGCTACGCCCAAAGGAACCCCAAAGCAAGGTGAGGTTAAAGAGCTACTAGAAACCCCAGAAACTACAAAAACACATGACGAGACTTCACTGACTTTGGAGACATTCAAATCGAAATACAATACTTTTAATTCCGATATATCTGACTCTCAAAGCTCATCCAAAATTGGTGAAGGCGATATACTCGACGAATCGTCTTTTTTAAATACTCCGTTATCGTCAGCTTTACTATCCAAAAGTGCAGATATGTCCTTCAGAAAGTCAAATGAACTACAAGAAGCGAAAGAAAAAATCGAACAACTATCATCGGCGCTAGATATTACGCAAAATGAATTAGAAAATAAAATATTAGAAAACAACGAACTGTATAGACAAATAGAGAAACTCACTGTAGAAAACACAACATTAAAAACTTTATGCTATTCGCCAACAGTCAGAGGAAAGTTTGGTAGTATAAAAAAACCAAGTAAAATACCGTCATTGATCTCACCAAACGGGATGTCAACGCCAACACCAACCACAGCTTTTCAATCGGCAAACACTGCAGATGAAAGTACGGACTTTCTTTACTTGCGGCGAAAAATTACTCAATTGGAGGAGCAACTGAAAGATGCAACTAGCGAAATCGCAGACTTAACAAAACAGATCGAAACATTGTCACAAAAACTCCTATACACTAGCAATAAAGACATTATACTTAATATGAAACACCCTGAAGCAAGTTCAACAGACACTAGATCGTCAGAAACCAAAAAGAAACAAGAAATGATCCTCACAAGCAAAAGAAGAACCAAACTCTGCGTTCTTAGTAATCAGAGGTATAATGGAACTTTAGCGGCGATAGACAATGCATTTGATCACGATTTTGATTATTGCCTTTACACCATGCCGAATTCGGGAATACATGGAATATTAAAGACCATACACAACAAACTCATAAATTTTACGCAAAATGATTTTTGTGTAGTACTTTTAGGTGAAACCGATTTCAAAAACAAACAAAACAATCTTAAACTAGTTTACGATATAAGGGCTGAAGTACAAAAAATAACTCACACTAATGTAATTGTTTGTCTTCCTACCTACGTGTGTGGAGCTCCTATATATAACTATCTAATCGAAACTTTTGGCAAAGAATTAATACAGGATGTTAATAGCGATTATTATTGCCACATTTTTGACACTAATTTTGAATTATCACTAGATATGTTTTCTAACTACTATGGAAAAATTAATAAATATGGTGTAAAGAATATATTTTTAAGCTTAAAAAAATATCTTAGAGATATTCAGAGATGTGCAAACGAAAGCCAGGTAGTCCAAAGCCAAACCTTTCAGCACTCCTTTCGTTGCAAATTATTCTTGTAATGCTAACGATATTGGTATTATAAACAGCTCGAAACTTTTTCTTATGCATCAAAATATTGCAGGATTATTAAATAAAATAGATAATGTTAATATAGTATTAAACGAGCTCGAGTCTAAAATGTGTAAGGTTGACGTGTTATGCCTAACTGAGCATTTCATGAAGCGTGGTGAAGAAGTAAACTTAGTACTCGGAGGCTACACATTAGCGGACTCTTTTTGCCGCAGCTACAGTCGTCGTGGAGGCACATGTATACTTATAAGAAACGGAATTAGTTTTAAGGCAGTAGATTGGATTAAAGCCTTAAGCATTGAAAGTGTATTCGAATGTTGTGGCGTACTGTTGCCAGAACTGCAATGTATGGTTGTTTGTGTATATCGAACTCCAAGAGCAGACATAGGCTTGTTTTTTCAAAAACTAGATGATTTGTTGATAAAACTCTATAGAAGCTATGCAAAAAAAGTTTTGATCTGTGGAGACTTCAATATTGACCGTCTTAAACAAAATTCCACGAGCCTTGAATTTGAAAGAATACTACAGGAATACAATTTTTATCTCCAAGTAAACAGTCCTACCAGAATAACAGTTAACACTAGTACTTGTATTGACAATATTGCATCCAACTTTAAATTAAAAAACAAAGTGCAAGTACTTCCTCTTCAATTATCAGATCACACTTCCCAGCTAATTGGTATACCCATACAAGAAAAGAAAGTAGTTGACAGGTGGTACAGCTGGAAACGTGACATGTGTCAGTATAATAAAGATAAATTTAGAGAGTGTATTAATAGCTTATCCTTCTCAGAAACGTTTACTTCAGATGACACGAATAAAGCGTTTACTAAATTTCATGATTTAATTGTTTTGTTCTTCGATCTTTGCTTCCCGCTTATCAGGGTTAGAGAGAATAACATTAGAAAGCCGAATTGGATTACAAATGGTATACGAATTTCAAGCCAAAAGAAAAGACACATGTATCATCAATATATACGTAGTCGAAACGGAAATATAAGAAATAGCTATACAAAATACACAAGAATACTTAAAAAATGTGTACAAGACTCGCAAAAAATCACAAACGCCACATACGTTAGTCAATCAGATAATGTTACCAAAGCGACTTGGAATGTGATAAAGGATAATACTGACAATAAAGAAATTAGCAAAAGTATAGGTATGATTCGTCAAAGCGGTCTGGTTATTAGTAGCCCAACACAAATTGCAAATGCGTTTAACGACAAATTTGTGGACGAGGCAAATGAACATACAGAGAATCCGGCAATAAATAATCACAGCAACAGCCGCGTTGCAACCTCTATCTTTTTACAACCTGTAAACCCTTATGAAATTATTGAAATAATCAAGTCACTACGCAATACCAGGTCTACTGGCTATGACAACATCCCTACGTCCTTAATGAAACAAAATGTAGATATTCTTGTTTATCCATTGTGTCACATCATAAATCTATCAATAAGGGACGGGGTTTTTCCAAATAAACTAAAAACTACTATAACTAGACCCATATTTAAAAAAGGAGAAAAAAGTGCCATAGATAATTATCGTCCAATCGCTCTGATACCCATCTTTTCAAAAATTTTTGAAAAAGTTATCTACACTAGAATGATTAATTTTTTTGAGAAAAATAGGGTCATATCAGATATTCAATATGGATTTAGGGCAAAGAAATCAACGACTCTTGCTATCTATGAACTTGCCAATACTATAGCCAAATGTAGAGACCAAAGAATTCCTGTTTCTGCGATTTTCTTAGATATGTCAAAAGCGTTTGACAGAGTTTGCCATAGTATACTGCTAAACAGGATATACCAATATGGCATTAGAGGAAATTGTTATCTTTGGCTTAAATCTTACCTTGAGAACAGATCGCAATATACTGAAGTAGTGTCATACTGTAGTAACACTAAGTCACTAAATACTTACAGATCAGACCTGAGGAGCATAAAAGTAGGCGTGCCACAGGGAAGCATCTTGGGACCACTTTTATTTATTCTTTATATAAATGACTTACCAAAAGTTACGGATCAAAAGATGCTTCTCTTTGCTGATGATTGTTCTATTATCATACAAGGAGGTAACGAACAAGAGCATAATTCAATCGCCAATAAAGTTTTTCATGATGTCCTTCTATGGCTAGAAGCAAATAATTTAAAGGTAAACATGTCAAAAACTAAATATATGCAATTCCATGCTCCCCAGGCTGAGCCTTATAACATTAAGGTCGAATATAAAGGACTGGAAATTGAAAATGTAAAGACAATAAAATTCCTAGGACTACAACTTGACTGCCACACGAACTGGAACTCACACTCTGAAAATATTCTCAATAAGCTTAGTAAATTTATATATCCACTTCGAAGACTGAGAGAAATATCGTCAGAGAAGACGGCACTGCTAGCTTATCACTCATATGTAATGTCCAACCTTCGATATGGTCTTGTGATATGGGGAAACTGTTCAACAAGGGAAAAAGTGTTTAGGCGCCAGAAGCGATGTCTCAGATCAGTAAATGGATTAAAGCAAAGGGATTCCTGTCTCCCACTTTTTAGGAAATTTAAATTGTTAACGTATCCATGTCTGTATATTTATGAAATTTCTATATTTGTTAAAACTAACAGTCATCTTTTTGAAAATAAACAACCCAGGCTAAGACTGCAAGAAAAATATGGTTTTGATAAAGTATGCCCAAAACATAAAACTGCTTCATTTAAAAACAGTGCTGCGCCCATGAGTGTCAAAGTCTTTAACCACCTTCCAAATTGTATTAAGAAGTTACCACTGACAGCATTTAAAAAGAAACTGTATGTATGGCTAACGGACAAATGTTTTTATAGTTTAAGTGAATATTTTACGAGTATGAATGATTAAGATATACATAATATTACTTCATGCATGCTAGTTAATTATTGCATACCCCACGCGGGTAGAAAATGGAGAATCTATGTAATTACTTAACAACTGTATAACCTGTTTTCATGCAATAAATGAATTTTACTTTACTTTTACTTTTACTAACATGGACGTCTAACGCCAGATCAAAAATGCCCCCAGAAACAATTGTTCAATTGTGCCAAGATGGGCAAGACATAGAGCTTTTCTTAACACCGTGCATATTTCAGCGCAACATCTTTGACAAATGTTTACCTATAGAATATGGCCATTCAAAACTTTGATGGACCAATCACAACTATGTTTAAATGGCGGTTTAAGTTTTCATTGGTTGACATTGAAATTCGTTGTCGTGATGCATTGAAGAGAGGTTGACATTTTGTCAAATAAAATTCAGGACCGTTTTTGAAAGGCAATTTAGTATGGCGTGCGGCTTCCATGTTTTATTTGTTCGTAGGGTGACATTATCAAATTTTCTCAAAATTGCATATTTTCTTAGTCAACTGCATTGTATAAGTAAGCGTCAGATGCTTTTGCAGGCAGTCCCAATAGCCGTCACTTCAGTACAAGTTTCAATGTGGCATATTGGGACATTGGAAATATTAATACTCAGTCCTAATAAACGTCAGCCTGTCTTAAATTTATGCAATTTCAAAGTTGGGATATGAAGCATTAAAGGTACATACATTAATCATCGTTTAAATGCCCTAATATTTGATTTTATCTTATCGATGGCAACTCAAGCTATAATGACGAGTATTGGTATAGCGTCGAGTTCTAGTACTTCCACCCTACCGCATTTTCGAAGCGTCGCGTGTTTTTATACAATCTCTCATAAAAAACATTTATAAAAATACGCCACATTGCGGAGCCGACGTATTTATTCTCGTAATTCAAATAAAGTAGGTTTATTTGAACAACTCTGAGGGACCCAAGTCTTGTCGTTCATGAAACACGTTTCTGTACCTATCTACTGTACTTCCCAATATAGTATGATCTCCAGTGTGCGTAGGCAAATCACATGTTGCTATCACAAGAAAGACGGTGTTGGCTAATATTCTAATAAATCGAGTGCGAAAATGATATATTGTTAGAATAAACGATGAGTACTCCCATCTCGTAGCCCATAGTACGGTTATGCTGTGGCCACGACATTGGTCTAAGGTGACCGGCTTAGCGGAAAACCATACGTGCGAGAGGGAGTTCCCATATCGGCATCCCGCTCCAACTCATGGATTCGCTCGCCGATGGTCGCCTTAGAAGTCCTTAGACCAATGTCGTTGCCGGGCCTTTAGAAGGATAAAAGCGACAGTATCTCACGGCGTCGTAGTATATCCGTCCCTCTTTTATTAACATAGATTATCAAACACCGGTTTCGCGGGGGCAAAAATGTACCAGTGCTAGTGATTCATTAAATATCGACTTAGTTTATCGACATCCATAAAAATATTTTTTTAACCATCATTATCAAAACTAAACTAATGGCTAAGTTGGAATACGTTTAACTATGTGCAAACCTCTTTCATTCATACTTATCGCAAATATAAACAGCCGATATCTGACATTGACTGTGTCGAGTCACTTTTGACAACCATTGAATCGTTGAATAATTCATCTAGTACCTACTATTATTTTGCATTCCGATCAATTAAATCTACCTTTCTGTTTCTTAAGGCGGCTAAAAATGCCTCATAAAACAGAACTGAGTCATAAATCAGAAATTCATCAAAACTATAAATTGTTTGAATTTGCTCCAATTACTACAGTTGACCTAGAAACTTTGAGGATTTAGTATGGGGAGACGGTATCGCTATAACTTTCCTAACAAAACATTCTGCCAATTTCCGAGGGGGACGAGGTAGCACACATGTAAACGATCTAACTACAAATGCATTTCTTCTTCTCGTTACTACTCACGCACACTTAAACAATACCACAACACTAAGTTAAATTATCACACCAATACAGTAAAATTTCTATGTGGACACAATTTCAAACTATCGACGTAGGTGTAATCGAACCGATTAATATGGCTTTCAAGTGTCTGAAGATTATCGTATCGATATATTTTTCTCAACGTCATAGATTGACGTGCACCTTGGTACTATATATTGTTGTTTTGAGTATTTAAATAAAAGTAAACAGACAATTAGTAACAGTTATTAATTAATCAACCAATTTTAATACAAAACCACCTGAATGTCTTGCCATTAACCTACTTCAATTGATTATGTTTTCGTTTATCGCGATCTTTGACTACGAAGGCTGTAACTGTAAGGAAAGTCTCGGTCAATCACGTGCACTTCGAAATCCGTAAATCAATTATAATATTTAATAAATAATATTAATTAGCGGTTGTGAAAGAAAACAATGTATGTCCATACGAGTGTACATACGAGTATTATTTATTTTGTTGTAGTAAGAAAGTTTTAGTTAGCTGGGGTAAAACTCACTGAGGCTTAATTGTGAATACTCGTAAGGATACAATTTGAATACAAGTGCGTAGGTACAAGGTGCGTATACATACAAGTTTTTGCAATAAGGCCGGTGATATTGATATTCCTTAGTGATATTTTAGTAAGTACCTAAATACAATTTATAATACATATATGTCCAACTAGCGTAAAGTAGCACTTGTAAAAATGAAGTTATTGAATTCGATAAGATTGTGTTTTTATTTACTTACTGTGAGAACACTAATATACGTAAACACAACACAAGTGTCCGTATCTCGACATTTTATGCCTACTCTCGACATTGTGTCATAAAGAGTAACGTTCACATCACTATGTATTTTCGCGCGTAATACGTATTCCAAATAAGCGCAATAAATATTCAACCTTATTGGCTTACATATAAGCTTAACATTAGACCAAGGCAGAGTCTTCTGTCTTACTTGATTCACTAAGTCTGATATTTCCTACAAAATTTAAAGATGGGTAGACCTTATTAACCTTAAATACGAGAATACAATAAATGTCAAACTTTCTCCATCAGTCAAAAATGAAAATACGAATTGTGTGCGATATTTTCGAAACCGATTTTGCTATCGATTCCCTGGTACTTGATTTTCTTGAACAATTTTATGTAATAAAATGTTGTAATATAAACAAATAAAGGCAAGATATGAAATGGTATCGCATATTTTGTATACATGATGTATTTGAACGAGTTTCGAATCCATACATAGCACATACAGGCATTTTGACGGAGCTTGTTACGGGTACATAACGATTACAAGACTGCGAAGAATCGATTAATGAAATAGTTTTTATAAACAGGTTTGGTCAATGTACAAATTCTTGGCCAAAGTCTTTGGCAGAGGGGAAACGATATGAAGCCGACTCCATTACTAAATCCTCAAAGCCTAGAAAGGTCGTTTAGTTAGCTAAAATTGATATTGTCACCCAGGCGACGAAGATTAAAGTCTGAAAATGTAGAAAAAATGTCGATTGTACATTATGAAAATTATATTAAATATTAAAAATAGTTAATTCCTCAAAAAGTTTATTTTGTGTATATAGTTTCCATCTTCATTCAAATTCTTTAAATTACACAACGGTTGTACGACATTTTTATCGATATCAAATAATAACATTAGTTTAATGTGTCCTCGCACTATTAAACGTCAGTACAGATTTGCCCCCGCGAAACCGGTGTTTGTAGATTATTGATTGAGATGGGAAGTCTCTTCCATAGTGGTAACCGTTATAATGGCGGGACCAGATCCTGAATTCGATCGATTCATATTGCATTATTTAGTACTGAATTTGTACTATTTCGTACCTGTTGTAAAAAAAAAATGTACCTCTTCTATTTCAAGGTTATATTCAATCAGTCTGGTCCCACCATTATAACGGTTACCCCATAGTGACATACTCTCGCACCAATTGTGAGCTAAGCCTACAGGGTACAATTTTTTTCCTGCATTATGCAACAGTTACAAAAAAGACGTCTTAAAATATGAGTACGTTCAAATTATACTGGTCTGTCCAATGCGAATGTTCACACGATTACAATATCAATTCCGTTTACAAAGAACGTGTAATCCTCTTCAACTCTGCTTTTATGAAACCGGTAACTTTGACGCGTTTTCATCTTCGAAGTACATTTTAAGGATATTTATATCCAAGAATATTGAATATACTTACTTCTTTCTGAAATTGTTCCAATTGACATTTTTGTTTGTATGTAGGAATAATTTTTTGGGAGGAATTTTATTCTAAGCCAATAATATAGTACATTACGACACAAGTGCGAAAAACTCGTGTCGATTTAAAACACTCCCTATAGGTCGTGTTTTAAAACATCACCACTCGTTTCGAATTTCGTTTATGCACGTGTCTTGTACGACGTTTTTTAGTACAGATGGCCCTTCGAAATTTTGGGCCTGACGTAAAATGACCCACTTCTCGCACTAGAGCCTAAAAAGTACACCATCTGTACTAAAAATATATTTTGTCAGCTACTAGATTTTAATGTAGAATATTGTTTTTTCTTTTTGTCATGAAATAAAAAAAAAAATATTAGGAGATTTTTATGATAAGTGGTAATTAGGTACCGTCAACCGGGGTCAATGGGGACAATTTTGAACTTTGAGTAAGATTTTAACGGAATATTTCCATGAACGAGCTCAATGTTATGGTTTCAAAACTTTAATCTTATGTTAGAGATCCTATTTATGATAGTTTTATTACGATAGAATCAATCTAAACCCCCTTTTTTTCAAAAAAACCGGCCGTCCCTATTCAGGCTGCATACGGGGTCAATAGCAACGAATAAGGGACCAATAGGGAAAAATGGCTAGGGTTGTCACAAAAATAATAAGCTTACAGGTACGTACCTAGGTACCTTTCTACCCAGTAAGTAGGTATTGCAAAACTAACAATAACTATGGAAATAGGATGGCATATGATTCATATGAATAAAAATACCTGCATTTAACAAAGCTTTTATTTATAATGTACTTGTGGGTAATCACTGTAGGTAATCATTCAGAATCATCATCATCATCATCAGCCTATGATAGTCCACTGCTGGACGCAGGCCTCTCCTATTAACTATGCGTATAGACACATTAGGAGGTAAATGCCCATAATCGCCACGCTGGGCAAGCGGATTGGCGATCGCAGTAATGTGTCCACTATGATGACGCTGCTGCCCCTTCATCAATCTTATATCAAATAATGGCCAGTGACACTCATAATACGGGTAACAAAAATTGTTTAATAATTTGTAGCAAATAAAAACACCTTCTAAAACAGCAAGTTATAATAACAAGGCTGAGCTGCCAAAATTAATACAAGAAAGTAATATAATATGGGTAAGAGGCGTAGGAACTAATTTTTACGAAAGCAACTGCCTTCAAATTTAGAGGGTAAAAATAACCTAATCGGGATTAATCCGGTTTCCTCGCCATGTTTTCCTATACTTACCGTAAAATAACAAATTACTTAATAAAAAAAACTTAAAGCCAGTGTCAGCAAACCTTCCGAAATTCACTCATTTAGTTAAATGTTGGTTAAAGAAGTCAATTGGTTGTAGGTGTTGGTTAAAGTAAGTAAATTGGTAGTAGGTAAGGTACCTACTTATGTACTTAAAACACGAAACATATATTCATTTAATCATAAAAATAATTTTGGCAGCCCTGTCCCAATACACCCTTTATCGTCCTTATTTGAACTAATTACGTCCCTATTAACTGTCAAAGCCGACCCGATCCACCCCTCAAGCCGTCCCTATCGACCCCCAAAGCGTCCCTATAAACCTCTGTTTTTTTTCAAAACTTGCTTATGTTTTTGTTTTCGCACTTTTGGTATTGAAATAAAGATAATTTCAACTTACCGTGACATAAACACCTTCTTTAATACACGGTTAATCTCCTTATAACTGCCGGCACTGCTTAACTTGTTTAAAAACATATTTTTTTTAAAGACTCCCGGAGCACATTTGAACGGGTCACTGGCGACGTCAACTTCGAACTGTTAGTTCGACCACCTACCGCTACCTTCATGCCTGTCCAGTGTTGCCATTGGCATCAGTATATAATCTACTTTCATTTGGTAACGCACAAGCAAATGCGTGTGGAGAAGTTTTAAAGATATTATGAAGTAAATGTCGTTTCCGGTTTTTGTCCCTATTCACCTCGCCATCCCTATGCACCCCAGTTGACGGTATGATCTTATGATCAACTGCTGCTTATTGAACGAGACAACATATTATAAATGATTATAAAGGATACACTTACCAGTTACAGTCAAAGACAAAATAAGGTGTAGGTACACAAAAAAAAATATGTCCCAGTGCACTCTAATTCTGTGTAATAAGAATGTCGTAACTCGTAACATATTTATGAGCGGATTCTTTCAATACCTATTTTTGCATTTGAATGTACAAGTACATATTTACACAACGATCGTAATACAGGGTGTTTCCGTGGTCGTCATCCCAACTGTGAAATACGTGTTACGATAGTCTTTCTGAACAAGATTTTCCATGGAACAAATATTAATATCGCGCAAAAAATTAACTGATTTCATACCGACCAATGCGGAAGTGTTCATAATTTCCAGTCTCGTTTCATAATTATGTAAACACATAGGGAAAGAATTAATATGGAGAAATGTATACATATTAATGAACTGTAACTTTACTAGTTGTAAAAAAGTACGTCTGTTCATATAGGTCCCATGGGAAACATTGTTCAGAAAGACCATTTTAACACGTCTTTCACAGTTGGGATGACGACCACGGAACACCCTGTAGGTATACATGTAGGTATTATGCTAGTTCATGAACACAGGCATTCAATTATTCAGTTACATCTGTGGTTACTGTACTTACTAATGCATATCCTACTTGTCTATTCAATGGTAACGCTTTCCATTAACACCAACAGTATTTACTCCAGTGTTCATACTATGAACTGCAGCCGCTTTATTTACGCGGACATACTTTCTAACCCCGTTATTCATAAACGTTTGTTAACTTAACAAGCCGCTAATCATTCTTTGTCCCTTTCGGTCTTAACAATGTGTCCATAAGAGCAAAAGGGACAAACAATTATTAGCGGCTTGTTAAGTTAGCAGACGTTTATGAATAAGGGGGTAAGTTTCTATCCGGGTCGCTCGCACCAAGCGTAAATAAATATGTAGGAAATGGGTTTTAACGCCATCTATGGCATTAATTAGACTTAATTTGTCATTTCAGAATGCTAGATGAATCATGCCATCCTTGAAAACTAGCGCGAACTAAACATGACACTATTAAATAAAGTAGAGAGCCATGACCAAGGAACAAAATATTTGTGATGAAAATTACACACCCGCCGGGTTTCGAACCCGGAACCTCCACCTTCGTAGGCAGGATCACTACCAACTATAGGCTACGAAGGTTAAATGGCTTAATGTTAGTGTTACATAGTAAGGGTCATATTTTAAAGACAAACGGGTCTTAATCTCGTAAACTTACGTTTAATTATATCCAGACGTTTCGGGCATGATGTTACATCCGTGAGACCCACAGAATTCGATTTGGATAGAAGAAACAAGCTCATTCATTTGTATGGCGGCCGAGCGTGTCAGATTTTGTACTGAAGTTGTTACTTGCCTATGATTTTAAATATGTCTCAGGCCCTTGGGTATTCATATTTTTTTGTGTTGTTGCAACTACCTATAATATTACTTAAGGAGGTATTAATAATGTTTTTGTTCACTTCAACTTACAAAATTTGACGCCCGAAAGCTGCAAACTGCGATTAAAGACGGACAACTCAGTGGATTTCACTGAGTTCATTTGACACGCTAAGTAGATACGTTTGCTTGATCTATGGTATACATGGTATGGTGTATATGATATCTGTGGTGAGACCCGTTTGCTTTTAAAATATGAGTAACAATCGTGAAAGTTTAAATCAATATTATAGTAAGGGTCGTTTTCCATCAGAGATAGCGATCGCGAATATCTGTAATGGAGACCTCAAATCTCGGAAAACTCATATTTGCGGCAATGGTAATTAAATTTTCCGAAGTAGGGAAATAACTCGGATAGCAGCAAATTGGCTTAAGATGAACGGAAAATGGGGATGCTGTTATCGGATTTCGCGCTAAGAGAAAAAATGATTTGTTGAGAATAAGCTTGTTTTTTGCGGGTTGTAAATATTATTTAGCTGCAATTTTTCATGTAATGTGTATGTACATCATTTATCTGCATAGATCTGTCTACACCTACATCGACGACACACGACATATCAATATAATAAAATTGCAAGCAAAAATCCCGAAAACCTTATTCGAATCAGATTCACGCTACAAAAATTGAGTTTCGGTTAGGTGATACTCGTACTTAGTAAGTTCATACAAAGAGCGTGGTTTAGGTAGGCAAT